>PVJI01007704.1:0-76284 GCA_004026765.1 Micronycteris hirsuta | reverse complement strand
GAAACAAATTATAACCAGAGACATTGAAATTTAGAACAATCTGGCAGTAACCAGAGGGGAGGGGGAAGGGGATAATGGGGACAAGGGTATTCAGGAACTGCTATAAAGGACACATGGACAAAACCAAGGGGGAGGGTGGAAGCAAGGGAGGGAGGTGGGTTTGCCTGGGGTTGGGGGTGGGGGGTAAATGCAGACAACTATGAGTGAACAACAATAAAATAATTTTAAAAAAATATCCTGATCAATAAAGTTATTGGTAAAAACAAAAAATGTCTTTTATTTTTATAGAAAAAACTAAACAGACATTTTGGACAACCCAACAGCATGTTATAAAAAGGGGTCACTGGCTCTGTGGATCGAGTGCCAGCCTGCAAATCAAAGGGTCACAGGTTCGATTCCCAGTCAGGGCACATGCCTGGGTTTTAGACCAGGTCCCCAGTGGGGGCATGTGAGAGGCAACCACACAATTGATGTTTCTCTCCCTCTCTTTCTCCTTCCCTTCCCCTCTCTCTAAAAATAAATAAATAAAATCTTTTTAAAAATGTTAAATAACTCTTTAAAAAAAGGGAGTGGTCACTGGTTCACGTGAATTTCTATTCAGTAAATGCATTTGAAGGCTCCCAGGAAGGAGGGAACCTCAAGCTCCTTCTCAGGTACTCTCTTTTACTCACTCACATATTCTTCACTGGTCACTCCTCATCTTTGGAAGACCCCCATGGAACCCATAAAAGGCTCAGTAAAACAAAAATGCAAATACAAAATGGAAAGTTCAATGCAAGATGGTTGATACTATTTTTTTTAAATGAAGAAGCACTGTAACAAAGCAGTGTGAGACGACTTGCCACACACAATAATTTCTAGCACAGGAGATCAGATGAGAGAGTACCCAGGCTGGAATTGCCCAGAGAAGGAATAGGGAATTAATATCTATCCTGAAGACGGAGGAAAATTTGGATAGGCAGAAGTAGTCAGGGAGGGCATTGTGTCAGGGAAAGGTCAAGGACTTCATCCTTTTAGAAACTATTCATTAGTACTTTATATTTATTTTTAAGATAGATAATACTGTAATATGAAATTCAAATGGTACAATAGGCTCTGGCCAGCTAGCTAAGTTGGTTACAGAGTCATCCCAATATGCCAAGGTTGTGAGTTCGGTCCTCTGGTCAGGATACAAGAAACAACCAATGAATGTATAAGTAAGTGGAACAACAAAGCAATGTTTCTCTCTCTTTCTCAAATAATTTTTTTAAATGGTGCAAATGGTACACAAGGGAAAACTAAGTCTTTGTTCTACTTCTTGACTCCCAGTCATCCAGTTCCCTCCCAGAAGGTAACCACTGTTACAGATAGAGATACTATATAAATATGTATTTTCATTGACTGCAGGGAGGGGGAAAGAGAGAGAAAGAGGAAGGAGAGAGGGAGAAAGATTTGTTGCTCCACTTATTTATGCATGCACTGGTTGCTTCTTGTATGTACCCTGACCAGTGATCGAACCTGCAACCTTGGTGTACTGGGACAAAACTCTAATCAACTGAGCTAGCCAGTCAGGGCCTTAGATAAGGTTTTTTTTTCTATTTTATTTTTATTTTTATTGTTGTTCAAGTACAGCTGTCTCCATTTCCCCCCCCACAACCCCACAACCCCACCCATCCCCACCTCCCACCCTCAATCCTTCCACACTTTGGCTTTGTCCATGGGTCCTTTATATATGTTCCTTGATGACTCTTCCACTTCTCTCCCCCATTACCCCTTTCCCCCATCACCTCTGGTTATTGTCAGTTTGTTCTTTATTTCAATGTCTCTGGTTATATTTTGCTTGCTTGTTTGTTTTGTTGATTAGGTTCCTCTTGTAGGTGAGATAATATGGTATTTTCTTTCACCGCCTGGCTTATTTCACTTAGCATGATGCTCTCCAGTTTAGACATGTATTTTTAAACACAAATTATAGCCCACTATACGGACTCTACTCTGCCCTTATAGACCCTTCCACACCAGAACATAAAGATCGTATTCTTTTTTAAAACGATTGCTTGCTTGCTTGATTTTAGAGAGAGAAGCAGCAGCGAGAGAGAGCCACGGATGTGCTGTCCCACAGATTCACGCACCCATTGACTGGGTCATGTGTGTGCCCTGACCGGGGGCTGAGCCCACAGTCTTGGCATTTAGGGACGGCACCAACCAGGTTGGCGGCACGGCCAGGGCCCTTATTCTTCCGAACTGTGTAACGCGCTGCCACATGGGCCTGGATGCTTGTTCAAGTCCCCTGTTGACGGGCTGTTAGGTGCTCTGCAGTCCTTTTGTGTTATAAACAGTGCTGCGGTAACTAGCCTACATACATAATTTTTAATACATATGAGTATGGCTCAAGCCCCATTTTTGATCTGCTGAGGAAAGTGATCTTTTGTCTCCTGTTGTTTAAAATCTTAAAGAATGTGAAGGACAATGAATACTTTCTAAATTGCAACCACCTACAAGTAAAAATACATATTTTATCCAGACATCCAATTCTAAGGACAAGTGGGGAGAGTAAGGGTTTCAGCGATAACAAGAGAGGATTTGAGTTAGTATAGAAAAGTGTTTCCAGAAAGTGATGAAAGTTAAGCAATTAATGAAGATGGTCTACTTTTGTTCTCTCCCAGAACACTGCTGAAATGACAGTCACTTGATTTTTAAAAGCAGAGCCCCACAACGAGAGGAACCAGAACTCAGGCAAAAACAAGTAGAAGCTAGAAAGCAAATGGACAAATAGTATTAACCAGTAACCAATCTGGAAAACCTGAATCCTAAACCCTAAGTGGGAAAAAGCTGAGAGCCCATGTGTCTCCCTTCTACTTAAAAAATTTTAAAAGAAAAAAAAAAACAAAAACAAAAAAACCTGAGACCCAACCTAGTTAATACTGCAGAATTCCTCCAGTCTCAGTAATCCACGGCTGTGGGCACCCTCGCTGCCTACTGTGGAGGCACAGGACAGCAGGGCCCCCCTGCAGAGGCTGTCCGCAGGGCAGGGATTAAAACAAGGATTTTGCAAGCTGTTTAAGAGCACTTAACATCCCCAGGTCACCTCTCCCTTCTTTAGCTGTCCCCCCTGCTCCCAAAAGACTATAGTCTTTATTCTCCAGAGAGGGTTAAATAGGAGGTCTCTTTATAAACAGGGAGATTAAGTGAATTGATGGATATCAGATGCTAAGATTCTCAACCCTCTTACTCCATCCACTCAGTTTCTAGATTCTGGCCACCAGGTTGTTCCCTTTCAGAGAGGAAACTTGAAGTGTCTTCTTCAAGGGATCTGTCCAGCCAGAGAGGAAAAGCCCGAAGACCCTGATGTCAGAACAAGAGGTTTTGTCTGGCTTGTTCCCTGCTGTATCAGTGCTTGTTCCATAGTAGGTGCTCATTGGGTATTTGTTGAATGAATGAATGTTCACTATAGCGTTTTTTAATATTCAGGAAAGCACAGGGAGGAAATAAAGATCACTGATGTTTCTACTACCCAGGAAGAATCAGTACGTCACATTTTTATCAATTGATGTTGGTCCTCATCGGAGGAAGAGGGACAGGTGAGAAATACATTCATCTTTCTAACTTTTCTATGACCAGTTCATCTTGATTAGATGATCTCTATAGAGATTCTGAAGCCTTGGTCCTCATGTTCATGCAGGTGGAGTCAGGTGGTTTTTGCGGAACACCAAAAGACATTAACACTTAATTCTGCTGTGTGGATTAGAGACAAGTTTACTGATAGAAAGTATGTCTGTTCTCCATTATGGAACATAAAATCACAATCACAAATTCAAGAATTATGAAGCCCACAAATTAAAGAGAAAAAATACAAGTAAACACTTCTGAGTTTTCCATAGGTATTTTACTACCACTCAATTGTTGTCATCTTCTAAATTATCACTAACAGGCAAGTGAAACTGGGCTCCAAAGAAAAGAGGAAAAATTATTTTTTTAAAATGAGATAATACAATTTGTTAACTTCCCCCCTCCACCCCGCTACAAATTGGAGGTGGGGAAATCACCATTATCAAGTTTAGCAGCAGAACGTACCTGCTTCCAGCTGAAAACTGATTTCCAAAGGAACATGTTGGAGAACCCTTGTTCTAGATAATCTTGGTCTCTCCTCTGCTTATTCTGCACACTGCTGATGGTGCTGCAATTCCATGCTTCTCAAACTTTAATGTGCACAAGAATCATGTGGGCTTCTTGATAAAATACGCTTCTGATTCACTAAGTCTGGAGCAGGGCTTGGATTCCATATTTGTAACATGCTCCCAGGTGATGCCAATGCTTTTGGTCTGTGGACCACACTTAGGGAAGCAAGGGTGTACGGAGACAGAACAGGAGTCAGCAAAGCCTCAGGGTTAAGAAAATAGGTCCTGGAGTCCAAGGGGCCTGCATTTAAATCCTACTTCTATCCCTTCCTGTTTGCATGTCCTTGGAGACATAACTTATTTCCTCTAAGTATTAGTACCTTCTTCATATGCTTACTGGGAGCACTAAAATAGCAATGCCAAATGCAAACCTCAAATTATGTCAAAGCTTTTAAAAAGCCATATCTGACACATGATAAGCACTCATTAAATGGCTGCTGCTTTTATTAATTATGTTATCACTATGACAAAGCCGAACTCTAGTCCTGACTTGCTATTTAATCATCTTAGCCAGATTTTGGCCACTCTGGGTCTTGGTTTTCTCATCCACCAAATGGGATAATAATAGTACCTGCCTCATAAGGTCATTATGAGGATTAAGATGCCGGGGGACGGGGGAGAGGGTTAAAAATGCTCCACACAGAGCCTGGCACGTAGAAGGCACTCAGTAAAAGGTAGCGGTGATGAAGGGGGTGCCAAGGTTCTGGTCTGGCTCTGTGGCTTCTGTTAAAGGGGAGAATCCTGTGATTGTGCTCAGCATCCATCTGTGGTTGGGATGCGCCATAGTAAATAAAAGTGCTTTGGAAATTAAATTAAATAACATTTCGTAAAAATTTAGGGAAGAAAGCATGAGAGTCAGAGAATCTGACCCAGCTTCTGGGGTGTGCTGCTATGTACTTCGTGATCTCAAGAAAATGACTTAGCTTCTTGGAGCCTCAGCTACTTCACCTGTGTGGAGAGCTAGTAACACCTAACTCACGGGGTTGTAAAGATCACATGACATAACGTGCAAAGCAATTAGTACCTTGCCTGGCATATAGGAGTGCTTAATAAATATTTTCATTCCTGGAGATTAAAGGGAAGTTCTATGAAACTGAACTGCTAGATGCATTCTATTTAATTATACATCAAGTATCATTCCAATACTGAATATTTCATCAGTGGCATCCCTGGCTGTTAGGATGTGCAGCACGGGGAGGAAAACGATCAATTAAAAGGAATTTGGTGCAACCCCAAACAGAGATCTTTGCCGAGTAGAAGAACAAAGTTTCTAGAAATTTCTCAGAGTGACCCAAATCTTTCCAGAAGTCCTGAACATAGTTTTGCCACAATTTATTTCTCATCAGTAAGATTGGCATTGCTTTTCCAAGTCTAAATGACTTCGATTCTTTCTCCACTATGTTGCCTGACACTTACTTCTGTGGAACTTGTTTTTGGCTAACTTCCTTACCTGCCCAGTATAAAGCCTGGCAACAGGTTGTATTTCTACATCTCTGGGCTGGTTCTGGTTAGATGAAGGTGGATAGGTGAAAGCCTACCAATGCCCTTTTCCATGTCAACATTCTTGATAGAGGTTTTCTGGAAGATTCTGAAGCCTGAGTTCTAAAACATTCCAGCTGACTTAGTATGTATCTATCCATATGTGCCAAACATAATGCCTGAACCAGAGTGTGCTAATATATTTCAGCTGAAAGAAAACATTCCTTTCATGTCATCCTCCGGCCCACCCCCTTTCTCATGAGTCCAGCTCTGAAGAGAGGCGGTTAATGAAAGTGGGGGCTGGGGTTCGGCAGCAAAGGCGGTGGGGGGGAAGACATCCTGGTCATGACAACACACCCTCCCCCACCTGCAGAGGAGAGAGGGAGCTCTATGTAGAAACCTCTAAGCGTGTGGAAAACAGGTGCAGGAACCTGGCTGAGCCACCTTCCCATGTGTCTGTTTGGGGCTTTGGTCAGTTTCCTAGAGCTGATTTCAGAAGCACTGACCTCAGATCCTTCTCAAAGAAAGGTTAGTGGTGCATTTAGGCAGGTTTCCAGATGACATACGCACAGGTCTTGCATGGGGAGTATGAACTTTTCTAAGGGTGTGGAGGAATAAAGGGGAAAAAGTATTAAATTTTTAAAAAATCATAAAAATAGCCCTGGCTGTTGTGGCTCAGTGGGTTGAGCACTGGCCTGCAAACTGAAAGTTTTTGGTTTGCTTCCCAGTCAGGGCACACGCCTCGGCTGCAGGCCAGGTCCCTGGTTGGGGGCTTGTGAGAGGCAACTGGTTGGTGGTTCTCTCGCACATCAATGTTTCTCTTACTCCCTCCCTTTCCTTCTCTCTAAAAAAATAAATAAAATCTTTTTTTAATCTTTTAAATATCATAAAAATAAATTTATTTCAAATAAAATTTTCAATAGCACTGCCTTTCTATCATGGTTTATACAAATTTTATCCATAGAGTTTATATCATCTTGAATTCTTACAACAACTCTGGAAAAAGGTGTGTGTGTGTATATATAAATATAAATATTTATAAGTATAAATAATATATTTCTATATTTATATATACACACACATACATATATGGGTCTGGCACAAATAACACCCATTTTTATTACAAAATCATAAACATGTAATGTTGTAACATAACAATATCACACTCAAGCACACCATATGATATTTTAGGTGAAATATTCAAATTAAAACTATAAATTATTACACCCATATTATTACCCTACCAACCACACTCAAGCAGGCCTTACTTCCGTTGGACCCTGTATATATAGGTTTTTAATTCTTACCAGAGGATATGCTCATTGATTTTTTTAAGAGCAAGAGAAAGAGAGAAACACTGACGTGAGACAGAAAACATCTTCACTTGGTTTCCTCTTTTATGCACCCCGACTGGGGAATCAAACCTGCAACTTTTGGTGTGCAAAATGATACTCCAACCAACTGAGACACCTGGCCAGGGCAAGATGGATTATTTTTATCCCTATTTTTTTTTGAAGAATTTATTTATGTATAGCCAGAAGGGAAGGGAGGGAGAAAGAGAGGGAGAGAAACATCAATGTGTGGTTGCCTCTCACGTGGCCCAAACTGGGGACCTGGCCTGCAACCCAGGCATGTGCTCTGATTGGGAATCCAACTGGTGACCCTTTGGTTTGCAGCCCACACTCAATTCACTGAGCTACACCAGCCAGGGTATCCCTATTTTATATACACAAGGAAATTGGATGCAGGTTAGGTGATTTGTCTTAAGTCCATGTAGCTAATAACACGGGATCTTTGTACTCCAAAGCACTTATTCTAGCTCAGGCAAATTTTGTATTCTAATGTTTTCATTTTACATTATGCAAAAAAGTCCTTTTGTGTTTCTATATACTTATCATATGGATCTCTTAACAGAAACATAACATTCCATTGTATTGTTACAACATTGTTTCTCATCCACTGTATTCTTGGGCATTGAGGTTGTTTCAGATTTTTCATTGTTGTAACTTTGTTTGTTTTTGTACCGTTGATTGTTTTCTTTTGAATTATTTTCCCAGCATAATGCCCAGGAGGATATTACTTGGTAAAAAGGGTAGAGACATTTATATGGCTTTAGCTCTACATTACTGAATCGTACTGTCATTGCATCTTGAAAGAGAGTACTATCTTCTTACACCAGCACCCTGTGAGAGATGCAAGGCAAGCCTGGGTGGGTTCACCAATAAAAACAGCCCTTTGTCTCTCCATCTGCTTGGGTATGCCCCAGGCCATATGAGGCTCTCTGCAAATGACTTATAAGTACGCATGCTTTGGAATGAGATCTCACATGGGATAGTGTGATTCCCCTTCCCAGAAGAGGCTTCCTTGATCAGTAGAAGGTTTTTCAATTTAATCAACTAATATTTCCCTCTTGATCCAGACTTAGGCTCTTGTTTCTGTCCAGAAAAGCTGGGGTAGCTGTTAGAAAGGAACCTAAACTTCAACTCATGATTTGTCTTCCCAAATGAGGTGCAAAAGGGTCAGATAAATTACACCAAGGAATGGAAACCTGGCAGCCAGAGATGAAAAAGGTTTTCGGAACTGTCAGGAGAAAGTAGTGAGGAAAAGCTATACTAGAATAAGAAAGAAAGCTGTATTCTAACTGGTGGAAGGTAATTTTGAGATTATATAGTAATACCTATTAATCTTAGTTCTCTTACATGGCAAGAGTACCATGTGAGGGTATTGAAAGGTTTAGGTTGAAATGATATGGCATGATAGGGTCTCAATCCTGAGGCAACATTGCGGTAGGCACTGTGGGAATAGCACAGACGTTGAGAGCAAGCAGAACTGTTAGAAAGTCACGACTCTTTCCCACAGGGTGAGCTTTGGCAAGTTTTAATTCTCTTTGAGCCTCAGTTTCTTCAACTGTAAAATGGAGGTTATGATACTTACCTACTAAGTTTGTTTTACAGACTAAATGTGAGCACATCCTAGGCACACAGTAGGTGCTCAATAAATAGGAGACTACTAACTAAATAGGAGACTATTATTAACTAAAAAATCTGTCAATATATGTGATCCAGGGACTTCCGGCCAAGATGGAGGTGTAGGTAGACACACTGTGCCTCCTTGCACAACCAAAAGAGGAAAAACAACAATTTAAAAAACAGAAACAGCCAGAACTGAGAGAAAATCGAACTGAGTGGAAGTCTGACAACCAAGGAGTTAAAGACACGTTCATCCAGACCAGTAAGCCGGGCGGAGCCGGGTGGAGAGCGCGCAGCGAGACAGCGGTTTGTGGAGCGCTACAGGCAATGCTGCAGCTGCCTGGAGAGGCCTGTGGCGGGCGCGCCTGGCCAAAACGTGGCCAGCATACTCGGCAAAACCTGCGGTTGGCCAACCCGGACCCAGTGGGTCTGAGACTGGTGGACCGGGCGGTCCCTCATTCTCGTGCAGATAAACTGGGAGAAAAAGCTGGGGAGCGGAGCAGACCGCGCAACCCATCATCGCGGGGAACTAAAGCCTCAAACCTCTGATTGCAAACACCTGTGGGGCTGAGGCAGCAGCGGGAGGACTCCTGGCCTCACAGGAAAGTTCGTTGGAGAGAGACGCAGGGACTAGGAAATACGCAAGCCCGCACACCCCGGAGCCAGCACAGAAGGACCCAACTTACTTGTGGGTAGCAGGGGAAGTGCAGAGAGTGGAGCAATCGCCATTGTTCTCTCAGGCCCCGCCTCCACAGGCAGCGTCACAACATAAGGACGTGGGTTACCCGGCCCTGGTGAACACCTAAGGCTCCGCCCCTTAAAGTAACAGGCGCACTGAGAAAAAAAATGGCCCAAATGAAAGAACACATCCAGGCTCCAGAAAAAATACAACTAAGTGATGAAGAGATAGTCAACATATCAGATGTACAGTTCAAAGCACTGGTAATCAGGATGCTCACAGGATTCAAAGAAAGATTGTCACAATTACTTGAACAAATGAAGGATAATATAAAGTAAATGAGGAGAAATCTGCAAGGAACCAACAGGGATGAGAAGGAAACTGGGACTCAAATCAACGGAGTGTACCAGCAGAAAGAAAAAAACATCCAACCAGAAAAGAATGAAGAAACAAGAATTCAAAAAACTGAGGCAAGGCTTAGGAACCTCCAGGACATCCTTAAACGTCCCAACATCCAAGTCATAGGGGTGAAGAGCCAGAAGGAGAAGAGGAAGACCAAGGGATTGAAAACTTATTTGAACAAATAATGAAGAACTTCCCGAAGCTGGTGAAGGAAATAGATTTTCAGGAAGTCCAGGAAGCTCAGAGAGTCCCAAAGAAGTTGGACCCAAAGAGGAACACACCAAGACACATCATAATGACATTACACAAGATTAAAAATAAGGAGAGAACCTTAGAAGCAGCAAGAGAAAAAGAGACAGTTCCCTGCAAAGGAATTCCCATAAGACTGTCAGCCGATTTCTCAAAAGAGACCTTGCAGGCACGAAGGGACTGGAGAGAAGTATTCCAAGTCATGAAAGGCAAGGACCTACATCCAAGGATACTCTATCCAGCAAAGCGATCATTTAGAATGGAAGGGCAGATAAAGTGCTTCTCAGATAAGGTCAAGTTTAAGGAGTTCATAATCATCCAGCCTTTATTATATGAAATGTTAAAAGAATTTATATAAGGCATGGAGGGTTATCAACAGGGGAGTAGGAGTGGGAGGGGGAGAGAGGAGGAAAAAGTGCAGAGAATAAGTAGCATAAATGGTAAGTAGAAAACAGACAGGGGGAGGTTAAGAATAGTATAGGAAATGTAGAAGCCAAAGAACTTATGTGTATGACCCATGGACAAAAACGAAAGGGCGGGGAATGAGGGGGATGTGGGGCGGGGTGTGGGGGAAGAAAGGGGGGAAATGGGACAACTGTAATAGCATAATCAATAAAATATATTTAAAAATATATATATATGTGATCCACTAAGTCTTCTGCTACATGTTGTTCCTCATACTTCATTGTGCGTAAGGGTCACTAGAATACTCATTTCAAGCACAGATTGTCAGTTCCCACCCCCAGCAACTCCATTTCCATCAGCTTGGGAATCTGCGTGTACACCTAAATGCCAAGGTAACTTATGTTGTTTTGAAGTCCATGAACCATACTTTGAGAAAAACTGCCCTATGGTTTCAGAGAATAAAAAGAAAAAAGTGTTTTTCCCATCACTAATATGCCATAAAAACTCTGTCACATGCAGATGTTAAATTAAAGAGATCCAACTACTGAATGAGTATATGTTCAAGATGACTTATATAGGCCCTGACTGGGTAGCTCATTTAGTTAGAGCATCATCCTGATGCACCAAAGCTGCTGGTTTGACCCCTGGTCAGGACACATACAAGATACAATCAATGAATGCATAAATAAGTGGATCAACAAATCAATGTTTCTCTCTCCCTTCCTCTTTCTCTAAAATTAATCAATAAAACATTTAAAAAGATTTTATTTATTTATTTTTAGAGAGGGGAAGGGAGGGAGAGAGGGAGAGAAACAGCAATGTGTGGTTGCCTCTTGTGCGCCCCCTACTGGGGACCTAGCCCACAACCCAGGCTTGTGCCCTGACTGGGAATCAAACCGGCGACCCTTTGGTTCGCAAGCTGGTGTACAATCCACTGAGCCACACCAGCCAGGGCTCAATCAATAAATTTTTTTTAAAAGATGATTTATATAGTTCTCACCTACTTAAATGTTTCTGAATCATCCTAAAGCAACATTTTATCCTTTTAACACTAATGATATGGATGAATGTGTGTGAACACTTCTTTCTTGGAGTCATCTTAATCCAGCACAGAGACCTCTCTCTCCTCTGGACTGTGGTTCTTCATTATCCCCTCTCCAAGTGTCGACAGACATTACTATTTCTTCTTGTGTTATTGTTTTATATTTCTTTTGTGTCTAATTCCTCCAAGCAGACTTTTTTTTTTAAGTCAAAAGGCAGGGATCAATGACTTTTTTGTTCTCTACCTTCCACAGGCATGCTGTAAAGTTTTTGCCTATGACATGTGTTTCATAAACATATTTGAATGAATGTGGTAGGTATATTTAACGGCAGACTAAGGCTCACTGATAATTCCCTTACCACAAGAGCAGCTCAGAATTAGTTGTGAAAGGGGGAACTATTAGGCTTTTCGGTTCGGCTCAGGCAGAGCACAGGGCGAATCTCAGGCCCATGAACGCGCTGTAATCGCTCCTGGCCCGTCCCTGCAGCTGCCGTGTGGGATGACACTTGCCTTCGCAGAGCTGTCGTGGCCACTGAGTAAGAGAGAGCTCACGAGGTTCCGGGCCAAATGCTTAACGCCTGTGATTCTCCATAAATGAGGCTGCTTGCTCTTATTCTATCTAAAAGTGCCACATAGACTAATATATGGAGCTGCCCAGATATTTATCTTCAGAAGCAAAATAATAAACAATTGATTCTGAGCGAAGCTGGTGTTTTCTTTTCTTTTCTCTCTTTCTTTCTTCCTCAATTTTTTAAGGTCTAGCATTTTCAGCTTTAAGCAGCAGCTTGTCCAGAAGTCTGTGTGGTTTCCCTACAGGGACGGGAAAGGACACAAAGCAGCCATTTTGCCGGTTGCAGGCTTTCACCCGGAGCTGCACAATCAGGGTTTAAGTTCACGCCTCACAAACCTCCTCTGTTCACAGCCACGATTACTGTGACTGTGTCCTGTTACTGAGGAGCAACAAGCTCCCAGAATGCAGAATATGTGTCCTACCTGAAATGAGAAACAAACTTCCAGCTTTTTGTACTACAGAGAGGAGACGCAGCGACCCAGGGACCACCAGGCACCGGGGCCTCCCGCGCAGGTCCCAGGTGCTGTGAGGGTCACGGTCACGAGGGGACAGTCTGTTTGGTTTGTCCAGCCCTTTAAAACACTGGCAGGTATTAGAATTCTATTCCATGGAGGAAAAATACACACAATTTCTGAATAAAAGTAGTAATTACAGTTTTATTTCTGAAGGTGAAGAATTAAAATAATTATGTAAGAATAAGGTGGATAGTGGTTAATAAACCATGATATATTCACTTGATAGAACGGTAAGCATTCACTTTAAGTGTTTACTTATTAAGTAACATGGAAAAATGTAGTAAGACATGGAAAATGCTTCTGAGTGCCTTTTAAGTGAAAAACAGGATAAAATTTGTTTATAACACAGAGCCTTCTACAACTCACAAGTGAAGCAGAGCCTTCCCAGTCTGTCTGCCTTTTACAACAGCCAATAAAAAGCCTGTATTTAGGTGGTGGGATGGTGATGTAACCAACGATCTAGCCAATCTCCCTGATGATGATTTGCATAGTTTTCTCCTCCTGATCCAACAGAACCCAGTTTCTTTTAAGGAGAACAGTGTGGGGGAAGTGGATACCTCTGAAAGAAAGGGAAGAAAATTACATTAACAAAGGAATATTTATAATGATGTTGGTATCAAAATACAGTTATCAAAACTATTATATCTAGTCTCCCTAGAGGATACTTTCACCTTCTAAGCAAAACAGTCTACTTAGTAGGTTTAAAATAGCTCTCTGAAAACTACCTACCCATTTTATGTTTAAAATGTTTTTAAATTAAAATTAAGCTTTTTAAAAGAAATAATTTTAATAAAATATTTTTTAAGAACTACAGAATAGGAAACAATTTTCTTGCATAATCTATAAGCCTCTTGCTATTGGCAAAAAGAAACCTTTTATTTCTCAGACTTAATTGATTTTACAAACAGAAATTAAACCCTACTCTATGCTTACCTGTCGATCTCAGCAACTTATGCTCTGTTATTCAAAGTTCTGCAGTTTATCCAGCTAAAGGAACTGGCTGT
Source organism: Micronycteris hirsuta (assembly GCA_004026765.1). Classification (NCBI taxonomy): domain Eukaryota; kingdom Metazoa; phylum Chordata; class Mammalia; order Chiroptera; family Phyllostomidae; genus Micronycteris; species Micronycteris hirsuta. The sequence continues at coordinate 62,815 of PVJI01007704.1, read as the reverse complement.
TGCCTAGGGGACAGGATTCCACAACCCTGATCTTTATCTGCTTTGTACAGGTACTGGTTTAACAGATTTGATACTGCTAGGAGAGACCCCTTTCATTTGACTGGGATTTCCTTTTACAAAAAGCACTAAGCTTAGTGGGACAGTTCTGCCTTTCTCACGTGACAGCCAAGAGGCTTGGACAAGTTCATTATTTTTGTTTCATTCAGGTTTACTGAGCATGTACTATGTGTCAAGAGTTTTCACATGCGTTACCTAGTTTAACCCTTACAATAAATGTGTGAGGGTAGATATTATTAGCCCCTGTTTATAGACGAGAAAAACAAGGGTGGGAAAAGTCGAGTGATTCGGTTGCCCAGGAACACACAGGGAGCGACAGAACCGTAATTCTTACATGGCTTTTCTAACACCAAGACCGATGATCTTCCCACTACATCACGTTACTTCTTCGTAATTAACTGGTGGTGCCAAAGCGGAAAGGGAAAATTCTACTCCTACATAACAAATATAACTTCTTGCATTGTAAATCTGCACATTTTTATCTTATCTTGAACATCAAAACCTAGTATTTACCTATATTTTCCCAAAGAAGCCTGGAAAAATGTAATGTTCCAATCCTTTAAACAAAATTTTGATCAAAATACTTTCGGTTTCTATTTATCTCCGGTACTCAAGACTTTACTATGGCTAATGAAAATTTGCTGTCAGCTTCAAAGTGGTGGTGGCAGGTCACACAGCTCTCTGCACAGACTTCCCACTCAGACGCCCTCGGCAGCAGCGTATTTGTTCCATAATGTGACATTCAGTGACAGTCGGAGATGCGTGAGACGTTGAAGCAAACTCCCAGGGACAGAACTATTGCAGCGCAATGTGCAACGCTTTTGAAACTGAATGGCATCTCGGATTATAGGTATGGCTCTCACTCTGTGCCACGTAGTGTCTAAGTGCTCAGTAGCTTTACATTTGTGAGTGACATTCTTTTGAGTTAGTAAAGCTACTGTAATAGTCATAACTGACATGCCTTTTTCCATACAAACAACTTTTTGCCCACCCCATTACCCAACACCCTCTAAGGTGGATATTGTCAGGATCCTCCCTTGCAAACAAGGAATCTTGGCATGAGCAGACAGGGATCTTGCCTCCCCTCACATGCTTAGAGGAGAGCAGAGCTAGGATTTGTCCTCAAGCAACCTGCTCAGAGTCTGAGCTCTTAACTACTACGCGACCCTGCCTTTCCAAAGTGGATTGTAGAGTGTTACGTGATTTCATGAAACACACCTCAGACACTTTGTTGACCTGCATCACACCTTGCAAAATATGGCCACGAATAGGAAATTTGCCTGTGTATGGTAATAGAAAAATCAAACTTAAAGCCACTTCAACCTAGTACAGAAGTGAGGCATAAGTCAAAATGATAATGCCTCTGCTTCCTTAAAGCTTCACACCAACTCCCACTGCTTCAGCTTAGACTCGGGTCTGTTCACCATTTGCTGGTCACTGCTTGCCCATGGCTGGCCCGGGGCCTGTGGAGCCTGTGCACTTTTCTGGGGCCAGGCAGGGGGCAGTAGACTCTGCCTGCCAGCTTGCACCCTGGGGATCTGCCTCACTGGTTCTGTCTGGATCCGCCTGGGTCTTCATGGCATTCTGCCTTTCCTTCACCATTGAAAGCGCCGAAGGCCTGCAGACTGCGTTCCTACCTTGTGCCTGATCCTGTGCAGCAGATATCAGGGCTGGTTCTACATTCCCAGCCTATTCTATGTTCCCATCCTCTAAAAATGGATAGTTTAGAAAGTAAATTCTTAGCAACTTAGGCTCTCCTAGGATATTCTACATTAAAATGAGTGGTTAGAATGGGAAGAATGAAACAGAGTCAAGAAACTTACGGGCTAGTGGGACTCCAGAGGGGCCAGGATGGCTTCGTGGGTGGAAAAAAGATTGTTAAACTGGAAAATGCAGTAGAGATCATCACTGTGACTCACAGACTCAGCGTCCCTCTCACTAACGGTCTACGGCAATGGTTCTCAAATGTCAGCTTGCGTCAGAATTACCTGGAGTGTTTGTTAAAACAGATTTCTGGGCCCACTGTTTCTGATTCAGTAGGTTTGGCTGGTGTCCAATAATTTGCATTTCTATCAAGTTCTCAGCTGATGCAGATGCTGCTGGTCCCTAGAACCAGTGGCCTAGGCTGTTGGTTGGGCAAAAAATCCTACCCACAGTGAGCATGCAGTGGGCACGCAGGGGCCTCCTTATTATGAGACTCCATATCTTGGTTATCATAGTATTTGCTCTCTTCTGCCTTCAGATTGCTCAGCACAGTTTGTCTGAGATTTATGGGAAAAAGAGCTTGCAATCCTTTCCTTCTCCTTCGTATGTCCCAACCTCCTGCCGTCAATACAGTTTGCAAGGAACCCTCACACTCATTATTGTGTTTAAATATGAAATACTTTGTCATCCCTGAGCATAAAGCTAAGGCTCAGTAAAGTGAGGGAAGGGGCGATGGGCAGAACACTCCGTCCCTTTGCGTTTGCAGCGCTGAACGTAGCTATAGGTTTGTGTTTCAGACCAAGCTTCCTAGAGGGGATCAGAATATTCCTTACTGGAGGAATGTATATAATGTAATGCGCAAAGTTAGAGTAAAAAAAGCAGCGACGGCAAGCACCCCTACTGCGCCCCCTCCCCACCAAATAAAACGAGTGGGTGGGGGAAATCCCGAGAGAGCCTTTCCTGGGAGGGTCCCTCCGGCGTCTGCTAAGACAGGTCCCGGGTGGCCCTCTGCCCCCCGCCTCTACTCGGCAGCTGCCCTCCGCATTGCTAAGACGCAGCAGCACAGTCCTCCAGACTTCTCCTGGGGGCTCGCACGGTGCAACCAACCCTAAAACGTGGCTCTGCGACGCCCCCTCCGCCCTCCGGGCTTCCCATTGGCCTGTTGCCGTTGTCACTTTCTCCTTGCCTCGCCTTCCCCTCGCGGGCGGAGGCGGCGGGCGGGGTAGGTTGCGCTGGCTGTTGGCTCTGGCCGCGGTCGCGGCTTTGCAGCAGGCGGCGCGCCGGCGGGAAGCGGGCCACGGGGACCCGGGCGCGGGCGGGAAGCGAGGGGCCCGGGCGTGGCGCAGGCTCCGCGACCCGCCCATGCGGGGCGGGGGCCGGCGGCAGGGCCGGGGGCCCCAGCCGCCGCCGAGGGCGGCCGCCGAGGACCTGCCGGCCCGGCTGCCCCCTGCCCTGCCTCACCCAGAGCCGGGCCAACCCAGAGGGATGCGCTGCGCTGCTCAGCTCTCCCGCCCTGGCCATGCCCTGAAGCAGAAAGTTCGGGGTCTGGGGGCAGCCCTCCTCCCGCTCCAATGACCGCCCAAGGACTCCTGCTGGCCAGCTCGACTGTGCCCTGCCTTCGCTCCCCAGGTCGTAATGAACTATTCCAAGCTGTAACCAAGGCTCTCCCTTCTCGCCCCTTGCTCTTCCTCCCTTAAAAAGATTTAATTTTTAATTCAAGGAATTGCCATCCGTCCACTCCTTTCCTCGCTAATCGTTTAGACCCCAGGCCTCGTTTCTGAGTGTAAGAGGGGGCGCGGTCACCCCCAAGACGGCTCGCTGGAAGGACAAATTCCCCTGGCCGACCCACAGACACCATGAAGAGGTGCAAATCGGACGAGCTGCAGCAACAGCAGGCAGAGGAGGATGGAGCTGGGCTGGAAGATGCCGTTTGCCACCTGCCGGGCGCAGACCTCCGGCCTGGGGAGGCCACGGGTGCTAACTCTGCTGGCGGGCCAACTTCAGACGTGGGCGCTGCTGCGGCGCACAACCCCGGTCCCCGAAGCAAGCCTCCTGATTTAAAGGTGAGCGCAGACCCTGCCCTGGCCAGCCCAGCCTAGCTGGCGACTTAGCTTTCCCCGCCCCACGCAGAAGTGCTTAAAAGTGATGGGGAAGCCAGGCAAAGGTCAGAGAGGATGCTGGGCCAGAACCCTGGGCTGGACTTCAGGTACCATTTGTGCTTCTGTCTTTCAGCTCCATTTCAGGCTTCTGTGTTTCTTCCTCAATATTCAGCAGACGTTCTAGTGACTCACCCATACGATATTGTTTGAATGCTATGTGTGAAGTGCTATTCTCAGACAAAGGGCTGGAGAAATCCAAGATGCTAACCAAAAAGTTAACATCGCTTTTCCTGCTGTAAGCTAGCAGGGGAAGAAAATGACAACGTGGAAGGCCAAGCAGAGGACCATTAGTTTCCTTTGCTGAATTAGTTTCCTCCTTTGGGGTCCTTCCTGGATGAAGCTCAGTTTGTCCATCTGTGAAAGGGGAATGTGGATTTCTTGCCGTTAGGTGGAGCCAGAGGTTAAGATAGTGCTTGGAGATCCCTGCCTGCCCGCTGGAGGAAGCAGTCCCCAGGGTGGAACTGACAGGTGGCGGAGCCGGGCTCGGGCTGGTCCGGGGCCTCGGTTCAAGTTGCACACAGGCTGAGCCGGCAGTTAGAACCAGACTCGGAGAAAGCCAGTCGCATCAGCTGGGAGTCGTTTATTTTCCAGCCTGAGGTTGCCGAGACCGTTGTGGAGCTGTATTGAATATGTCTCTATATTAATTAAAACAGCAACTGGGATAAATAATGCACCTTTGCTGAAGCTGCCACAGGGACTGCAGGCTCAGGCTCCTCAAGCCAGCTCACCTCCAGGCTGAGCGAGGAGATGTCAGCCCAAGGAAGGAACTTAGATGCCTTGGAGATTGATGCCTCGGGCGAGACTTTCTCCAGAGGGGGTGCAAGGTCTTGACTAGTGGAGCGAAGGACTCCGTTATGTTAAATAAAGCCTGTATCCTGTAGCAGCAGACACTAAGGAGCTCGCCCGAATAAGCCAATGACATTCCTCGTTTGGCCTGAGCGACTCAGAGTCAGGAAGTCAGAGCGCAGGTGAGTGTGATCTTACCTGTGTGTGTTACCTGTCTGTATTCCTTGGGGAGGGATGAGAAGGGGACAGCTAGCTCCTTGTGTGTCGTTTTTAAAAGTTATACTAGTTATTCAGATGTGGCCTCTGGTTCTTCTGTTGCCCTGTTTTCGGAGGCTCGGGGCCAGCCTATGTCCGAAGGTGAGCTCTGCTGGCTAGTCTGCACAGGAAGCTCCACGCCTGGCCCCGCTGGCACGCTTCAGCCCACCCCGTTTGCTCAGGAGGTGTGGGTCCTATTTTAACTACGATGGTGAAGGGACAGGGATGCCCTTAATGCTGTTGTGGGGGTGGCAGACAGACTTGAGCTTTGTTCTGGGCAGACCCAGATGAGTCTGGCCAGCAAACTCTGATTCCTTAATCAGATGGACCCTTGCCCTGAGTCCAGGCGGGGCAGCCTCGGAAACTTGCCACGCTCCAGCTGAGGCCAGCAGTGGAAACTGTGGGCTTTGTTCATCTCCACCTCTTCTCCCCCAGGGTGGGCTGCTTGTGAGAGGGCCGCAGTGTCTGTCTTTGTAGATAAAAAGCTACTTTAGGAAGCTTGTTCACCTCGCCCTGTGTCATCTCCCTCTCCCTCTGGTGACACCTTCATGCTGGTTGCGGCAGAGATAGCAACAACACTATGCTTGATACGAAATGCTGAGTTTCCCTGAGCCAAAATTAAGACCAGGTGTGACTAGGTGTCGGACGCACCCCCCCTCACACACACACTCTCACCCCACCCCCAAGAAAACATACCAATGAGGTGGATCCCAGATATGTGGACCCAGGCTGGCAGCAAGGAGGAGGAAACACAGCTGCTGCCTGCTCGGCGGGAGCACAGGGAGACAAGTGGAGCTATTTATCTGTCTGCTTTCCCACATGTTTATAGGGTTGGGACTTCCGAACCAGACATGAACCTTGGGGCCTCTTGCAATTTGATGTGCTGTGTGATCTCAGGCAAACCACTGGGCTTTTCGGAGCCTTTTTTCTGGGGAAAGGGACTAGAAATACTGAAGTGTGTCCAAACTTGTCCAATGTTGGCACAGTTTTCCAACAGTGAAAAAATTCCATCATTGGCTCTAGCACTAGGTAGAAGCTGACTTGTTTAGATTTAATGGCGATACCAGAAAGGGGCAAGTTTAATTTTTAACACTCCCTGCTTTACACCTCTGTTCGGCCTAGGGAGACCGGCAGTTCTGGCTTGCTTTTGTTTTTAAGTTAAACTTCAGAGATAGGAACTTTTGGTCCTTTAGTCCATTTCTATTGTGACAGCTTCAGACATTGTGATGGATTAAGTGTATTGGAGGAAATCATCTTGAGAAAGGGGCAAGAAAATAAGAGGCTTTGTCTGAAGTACCTCCACTGAGGTGAAGGGTGGGGAGAAGAGAGAACTTAGAGAATTTTAGTCTTTGCCGAAGAGATCTGAATGATGCCCGAACTAGCAGCAGCCAGAGGAGGCAGGGGCTCCGGCGGTCTCTGTCCCGGCCTTCGGCGATATGGAGCATCTCACTCTGCACTGTACATTTCTGCTACGGTGGCCTGGGATCCGTGACCGTGCAGTGGGGAAGCCCAGTGAAAAGAAGGAAAAATAGTTAAGTAGCAATCTTAAAAGAGCAATCATAAAATGGGAACTGAAAAATAACCTGAAAAAGGACATTGCTCTACAGAAGGCTTGTGCAGCCAGGTCGGGGGCCGGGGATCTCAGCAGACACTCCTGCAGCAGAAGCCGAACAATCCGGAGTCGCGTCCCTACCCTCTGTGGCTGGAATTCCTGTTTAACCACTTGGGCTCTTGTCTGGATTCCATCATCGTCATTACCCAGTCCTTTGCTGCGCCCAGAATCCCTGCTAGGAGATGCTGGGGTTGCTGGTCACGGAGAGTATTGGCTGACCAAAAGTACGCTGGAGTTCTCTGGCAAGAAAGCCCAGCTCCAGTGAGAAGGGAGTGGGGAGGAGCTCTCAAGGAAAACTGCAGAAGGGGACATGGAGCGCACATTCCTGTAGAAACACAGATATTGCTGAGGCCCGGGGTGAGGAGCTGAGCATAAGTCAGCTGGTTCTGTCCTGATGCGGTTCAGGCCAGAAGGTGGGGGAGGAACCCCTCTGGTGTGGCAGGAGGAACTGAGCCTTTCCTGAAAGGAGGGAGGGTCTGAGCATGCTGCCACAGGCCTTCCCCTGGGCTTCCCCGCACAAAAGCCCCTGCGAATAATTTCCCCAGGGATTTCTGAGCAGTATTCATACCCCACCCCCAGAAAAAGGGGGTGTCGATCCAAATTCCATTATTCCAGCCCTGGTTTGAAGTGCTTTTGACTCAGGGCTCGTCTGGGTTCTAGTTTACGTGCTTCCATTCCCTCCATACGCCGTCTGGCCTGCTCAGGAAGATCGGAAAAGCAATCAGAAGCCGCAGGGCCGGGGGAAGGCACAGCTGAATCCTCAGCCTGTGCTCAGAGCACAGGTGCCTTAGACCCACAAACGGCCCCGGTTCCTTCACTCCCGGAGAGAGCCCCCTGGAGAAGGGGTCACGGGTCCACAGGTACCGAACGCCGCCGTGGGAAAGACACGGCTTTAACCTGTGAAATATGTCGTGCACGTACGCGTGTCTGAAAAGACATGCGTGGTTTAAATAACAGGCGCAACACAGATACCCCATCTCCCTACCGCCGAGTCAAGAGGGAACGTCGGCATTCCCAAGGAACTCCTGCTTCTTTTTCTTTTCTGCTGTTTATTTATTTATTTTTTAAAGGCCTAGGGTTTTGATAAAATCAGTGGGTCTCAGTTTCTCCCCTTTTTCAGTGGAGAAGAACTATTCACAGGAGTGTGGGCGGGATGAAGGAGTGTGCGCGCTCCCGGCCCCGAGGGGAGTGCTCGTAGTGGAGTGTGGCTCCGTGTGCACCGTGAGACTCCCGGTTCTACTTCAGACGTGATGTGCTCAGGCTGGAAGATTCCTGCAGTGGGAGCTGGACCCCTGGGATAGGTTTCGTGGTGGGGGTGGGGCAGAAGTGAGGTAGACCTGAGAACAAAGAAATGGAAAATGAGCTCTTTAGCAGCAGGCACTGCCTCCACCTCCAGGTGAGCTCCCAGTCAAACATGATGAAATCCTTGCAAGAAAGTCATCCATCGAACGACACATGAGTTTAAAGGTGCCTCGAGCATGACGCGATGGATTCAGAAGCACTGGGAAAGATGTCCCGGAGGAGGTGGACCTGGAGCGAGATATTAAAGTAGGGGTGGGATGTTCATTACCCAAGAAGAGGATCGGGGCTTTTCAGATGGAAAGTCATGTGGCAAGTGGCAGATCCCTTGTAGGGCCAGTGTCCTTTTGGGATGGAATGGGAGTTGTTTTCCCAATCCTGTAAATTGGTCAGGGACAGTGGAGGGTGCTGAAGAGTGAGTGGTGAGACCACCTATTTCTAACCCACCTGCACTTCATGTGAGGAGGGCAGGGGTCCTGAGGCCTGGGATTGCCCCACCCCCGCCCCCTCTGTCTTCAGTAATATGCAGAGCAGCCTGTATGTGGGCTCGGGAGGAGCTGGCGGCGGATGGGAAAGCATGTGGCACAAGAAGCTGTCTGTCCTTCTGCCACACACTGGGTTCTAGATGAATTCCCAGCTGCCTAGTTCTAGTGGGAGCTGTTCTGCAGGCTCCATATTTACCGAGTGTCCTTCTTTTTGGGTATCTAATTGCGTCTTAACTGCCAGTACCATTAACAAGAATCTCTCTCTAAACAAGGAGTGAAAACATCTAATAGGCTCTGAACTTGAGGATAAGGTTTAAAAAAAGTGGATATCAGGGGCTGGGGAAAAAACTCAGCTGGCTTCTCGGTGATGGTCTTGGAGGCCAACTTAAAACTCATCCCCATTTTCATCTCTCCTGTAAGGAACTGCATCTCCCTGTGACATTCTTGGAGGCCAGGAGGGTCATTCTGAGAACAAGGGCTTGAGTGGACAGGGGCCCCCTCTCTCAGCCAAACACTAAGCCTCTCTCCATGCTAAGAAGTTAGAACAAAGCTGTTGAGGGATGGCAGGTATGTTTTGTGATTGTGTGAGAAAGGCAGTATTTGACTTTTCAGACCAAATGGTTAAAAGCTTCCTTATTTCAGCCAGGTTAGCTGAGTGGTGTTCCTCCTGGGACGCAGAGCTGGCTCATGGACATGAGCCCTACCAAAGCCATGGGTGGGGCAGTGAACAGAGCGGGCCCTGGGTCTGTGTTCGCCCGCCTCCAGGCCAGCTCGTTCCCGGCAGTTACTAAGTCAGTAGCCTGAGAGGAAGTTTAAAATGCAGTAGGAGGGACCTGGGTTAGACACGAGAAAAATCTTTGGAAAAGTAGTTGTCTAAGGATTAAATCACCTTATAAAGATAACTTTTGTAGACTTGGATAGGTCCCACTCGGAGTCATTAAGTAGCATTCACTATGTTTGTGTCGAGGCCTCTGCCCGGTACATCAGGGGCCCGAAGACAAAGATGATATCGGTCGTGTCCTCCATTCCCTCATAGTGTTTCTTCCCATTGAGGGTTCCACCCATAGGCCGGCGGAAAGCTGGGTGACAGACTGAGGGGGCACGAGAGCCATGTTATGAGGCAGTACATGATCAATTGCCGATAATGTGCTCTCGAGTTCAGAGCAGGGTGGTGAGCTCACTGCAGACTGCTGTGGTCAGAGGGGGCGGCAGAGAGAGGGCAGACCGTGCAGGTAACTTGAGCTGGCGTTTGCTGAGTCTGCTCTGTCTGAAGACCTGGTGGACGAGGTCACCTTTCCCAACTTGCATCAGCTCTAGGCAGAGTTCTGTAAGCAATTAAAGAAACGAGGAATTAAAATAAAATTGGGAATGGGAAAATCACTTGCCCCTGAGTTGAGCTCTGCTTTTTGGTGTCAGCTGTAATGTTGGAGCAAAAATGATCCCAAGAATCTTTCATCGCTGTGCTTCTAACAGAAACGCTAAACAGGCCTGCGTGCTCTTCCTTGTGGTCCTCAGGGCTAGAGCCTGGGGGAGGACGGTGCCTGCCTGGCTCCAGCCCCAGGCTCCCCGCCCAGAGCTTCCGAAGGGTAGTTGGAGACTTCAGCAATCCACTTTGCATCCCGAGAGAGAGCAGGGCTCTGTGGGCTCTCACAGCGATTAGCTCTCTAATGCTGGCCCCGTTTCCATAGAGACCCTATAAATAGAGGAACGTTGGCGACTTAGGCTTGCTAAGGCTCACTGTGACCCAGTCACCCCACCGAACCCTCACAGCCAAACCTTAGTGGGGTGGGGGAGTAGAGGGAGTTTCAAAACCAGGTGGGAGGAAGGGACATGTAGTCAGCTGCCAGGTGGGATAAATTAGCTGTAGGTTAGTGTGACTTTTTAAGATCTGTTCAGTTTTTCTGGGAATTGTTAGGAACACAGGGACCTGTAGGAATTAGAAGCCACTTGGCTATTTTTAATCAGATGGTGGCAAGTACTCTCATACCCCAGAGCATGTACTTTTGGCCACATGCAGCTGTGTTTGCAAATTTTGGAGCAAACTTCCTCTTTGGGGGACCCACACCCAGGGAGGAAAACAGATGAAGCTTAGCTGTTCCGAGGCCACAGTCTTCTCAGGAAGGATCTTTCAGAAACCTTCTAGTCCACCCTTTCTTCCGGGGAGGATGACGTCACCCAAAGGAGAGGGGGCCCTTCCTCCCCTTAGAGGTAGTCCCAGTGGAGGGGACAGTAGCCTTCCCTCATTTATCTCCCCACGTACAGGCACCCGATCCGGGAAGCTCTCTTTCTGTCTCAGTCCAGCCTCTGGGCAGCTCTGGGGACAGGTCTTGCTTGTTCTCCTGGGTCGGGAGAGCTGTTTGTGCCCCACCTCTAACTCTGAAACATCTCAGCTCTCTTTTCCTGGTGCGTGGCTTCATTTGGCCACCGAAAATGGTTTCTAGCAGCTGGGGAAAAGAAAAAGTCAGTGTAAAAAAGCAAGTGACATTTAGTCGCTGGAACCTGTTAGTCAGAGCAGGTGGTGCTTTCTGCTGCGTCGGTGGCTAAGTTCCCTCAAGCTAGTCACCATGGTTTTCCTCATTTCCAGAACCGAAGGCTGGTTACATGGATGTCCCCCTGCTATCTTGCCATGCACCTTGTGAGGAAAAACCGTTGCGTGTAGAGAGCACCCCGCCCCCCCATTATTCTTTTTGTTCCTTTCCTTCATGTCTATCACAGACTTTAGCAGACTCCTCTGTGGGCTCTGTGGGCCACAGGTCCTGCTTTCCTTCACCTGCTGAACAGGTGGGGAGGTGGGACCTGAAGGCCGCAGTGGCGGAAGGTCTTGTCCAAGTCCTTCCTGTGTCATGGGCAGATCCATAGTGACAGTTCAGGAGGCCGAACTCCCTCTGGCCCAGGCATTTCCGTTTTGTTTTGAAGCTGCCTTTGGTGCTGTTCTGGGGTACAGGTACATACCATGTCTACTTTAGTGTTGGGGGTCGGTGTATGAAGCAGTGAAGGTCAATTAGAAGCCAGGCATTTGTCTGTGTGACTTGGACGAGCCACGTAACTGTGCTGGCCTTAGTTTTCTTCATGTGCAAAACGGAGACACTGCTACTGTATCTGTTACAGCCCCCTTCCTGAGGGTAGGCTGGCATCAGGCTGGGATGACAGCATACATTGGAAAGCACTTTGAAAAATGCTGTTGTATAACATTAAAAATAAATTGACCAAGGCCCGGCTGGTGTAGCTCAGTGGATTGAGCGCGGGCTGGGAACCAGAGGATCCCGGTTCGATTCCCAGTCGGGGCGCATGCCTGGGTTGCAGGCCTGGTCCCCAGTGAGGACCATGTGAGAGGCAAACATACATTGCTGTTTCCTTCCCTCTCTTTCTCCCTCCCTTCTCCTCTCTCTAAAAATAAATAAATAAAATTTAAAAAAAAAATGATCAAGGCAATATGGCAGACGGTGGTGGCTTTTGTCCGTAGCCCTCTGCCCGTTTCCTGGGGCCGAGCAGCGGAGGTGCCCCCAGGTGCCAGGATCTCCGGCGAGGTCTTTTGAAGGGAACTGTTTTCACCTGAGTGGATCTAGAAGCTTGATCTCAGTGTTGGAGAAGCTAGGTTAGGAATGGTGGGGAGAGCAGAACGAGACCTGGGATAGAGTGCTAGAAAGACAATTTGTAATACGTAATGTGACCATTTGGCGAAGCAGCTGGACAAATGCCAGAGCCAGCTGGCCCCATCCACGACGCTGGAGGGAGGGGTCTCGGCTCATGCCTGGTCGGGAGACGGTGAATCTGGCCCTTTCCAGCCCCTGACGACTGTGCTCCTGTCTGGTCTGCCTTGGGCGTCCTGGTCCCGCCGTGGGCTGGCCCTGGGGGTGGTGACTACCTTGGGAAAACCTGGCACTGGGTAGCCCCAGAATTAAATGCCCGAGAAGGAATGGTGGTAGCCTTAATTTCCTCATCTAAAAATGGAAATGTTACTGTTGTTGCTTTTGTTAGTTTCTGGGAAGATCAAGTGAGATAGCGCAGGAGAAAAAGCACATCAAAAACTGTGAACCATTCGTTTCTGGTGAGTTGTGATGATGTAACTTCTCTCGCCTGTAAACTGGGTGGCGCAAGGGCCCGCGCATTGGGAGGACGGTGGTGAGATTCAGTGAGGTGGAAGGTGAACATTCGAAACTTGCGCACAGGTAACGTGGTCGCGCGGTCACTGCCGGCCATGTGCAAGTGCGGTGGCCTACATGACCACAGTGAGGGGTCACTCAGAATGAGGGTCAGCTAACGCAGAAGATCTAAAGACGGTGTTTTCTGGGTTTCTACGTGGTCTCGGTTTTCTGTCTGTAAGTTTGGTTCCAGAAAAAAAGAAAATGCATAAATGCAAGTCTTTGGAATGTTTTTTTAAAATGACGGAGGCTGCCTCGTGCGATTAGGGGCTGTTCCTCGCAGACGCAGCTCACGAAGCCCCAAATGACTGGGCTCAGAGCGTCCGCTTAGGAGTCACAGACTGGGGCTTCTCACTGGTCCTTGGGTCCCAGCCCTCCTCCCATGGCTCGGAAGCTCTGCCGAGGGCTCGGGCTGGCCAGATGAATCAGCCCCCTGACAGAAGCAGCTTTCTGGAATGACACCAGACGTTGCCTCGCCCTGGCCGAGCAGTGCAGCTGCCTCTCTGAGCGCCCTGCCTGGGGAGCAGGTGGGGAGTCTCGGCAGCAGAGCTCAGAGGGCAGGCTGGGCCTGGCAGCGCGGGGCTCCAGGCCTCCTTGGTTTATTTCAGTCTGAGGAGAAGAATGTTCCTTTGGACAGCGGGTTTAGATACGTGTGCTACAGAAGTGGTCACGTTACTGAGTACACCAAAGGAATGCCTCTAGGAGTTTATGTACTTACTGTGTCTAACAGTTAGTTGTAAAGGACAGAGACGAGCAGCCAGATGAAGGGGTACATAGAGTGAGGTCTGCAGGGGTCCCAAGTGTAGGGGCTTCTGTCCCAAAGGAACTGGGGTGTGTCCCACCCTGCTGGCATGTGGATGTATTCACTGACTCAGAAGCTCCAACGAAGTTTATTTTATTGCCAACCACATCAGGAATGAGATTGGCTCCCAATAACAGAAAATTGTGCTAGAATGCTGTAGACAAAGGGAGGTTTATTTATTTCATGCAGCAAGAATCCAGGATAGGCATTTACAACTGGTTTGGTGGCCCTGTAGGGTCATCAAGTTCCCAGGCGTCCTGTCCTTCGGGGCGCTACCATGTGTATTCATGTGTGTGTGCATGGGCACATGTGTGCACACATGTGCCTTCATATTGTGCCAGTTATCTTGTGGCAAGATGGCTGTTACATGTCCAGGCACGTCCTCCGCGTTCCATTCGGAAGCAGTAGGAAGGGCCAGGGCCTCTATCAGGAAAGCAAGTCTTTACAGAAACTCTCACCTTGTTTTCCTTTGGTCAAAACTGGGTCATGTGGCTCCTACTAGCTGCAAGGGAGTCTGATGAAACAAGAATTTTTAGCAAGTTACAGGAAGGCTATTCAGTTTGGTTGAAGGAGAAAATGGGGAAGACATGGAGTGGGCAGCCAGCAGTGCCTGCTGGGGCGGTGCGGCCTGATTGGATGACTCTGGTTTTCCCGCAGTGCTGCCGTGAGGCCTCCTTGGAAATGGATGCCTGCTGGTCTAGAGCAGGGGTTCCCAACCCAGTGCTGGTCCATGGCCTGTTAGGAACCGGGCCGCCCAGCAGGAGGTGCTCCCTGGGCCAGTGAAGACTTCTCTGTATGTGCAGCCACTCCCCTTTGCTCACATTACTGTCTACGCTCCGCCTCCTACCAGAACAGCACCAGCGTTAGGTTCTCCTAGGAGTGCGAACCCCACCATGAACTGCGCATGCGAGGGATCTAGGTTGCCTGCTCCTTGTGAGAATCTAGTGCTTGATGATCTGAGGTGGTGATGCTAGTGCTGGGGAGCGGCTGCAAACACAGATCATCATTAGCAGAGAGGTTTGACTGCACAGGGGCCCTAATAAATCAATTGCTCTCAGACTCATATCAAAACCCTATCAGTGAGTGACAAGTGACAATTAAGCTGCATCTGGTGGCAGGCTATAAAGCCATCCCTGCCCACCCTCCCTTCTGCCCCCATTCTGTGGAAAAATCTGTCCCTGGTGCCAAAAAAGTTGGGCACCACTGGTCTAGAGGAGCACGTGCAGCTTGAGGGAGGACCTACTCAGAATGAGGGAAGAACTGGGAGCGGGGGGAGAATCAGGCCAGAGAGATACAACCTCATGAGCCAAGTGCTGGCTGCGTGTGCTCTGAGCCCCAGACCAGCCACAAGAGTCCCATGACCAGTAGCCCTGAACCCAGGTGCAGACAGAGAGTATCCTGTGGGGAGCCACGGGGTGCATTTCTTTGGAATGAAAGGAGCAGGTCTGGGTTGCCACATTTCTGCAAGGTGTGATCTTTTAGGTGCGATGTGCCATTTATGGGGTCTTCCGGATTCAGACAGCTGTAGTAGCTATACTGATCACTCAAGAGCAGAAGCCTCTCTTCTGTCCCCATCACCTGGGCATTCAGGAGCTTTCTACTCATCAGGGTTCTTTGTCTCTCCCTCTTAAGAAAATCCAGCAGCTCTCAGAGGGCTCCATGTTTGGCCACGGTCTGAAGCACCTGTTCCACAGCCGCCGCCGGTCACGAGAGAGGGAGCACCAGACGTCTCAGGATTCCCAGCAGCAGCAGCAGCAGCATGTGTCTGACCATGACTCCCCGGACGAGAAGGAGCGGTCCCCCGAGATGCACCGGGTCTCCTATGCCATGTCCCTGCACGACCTGCCCGCCCGGCCCACCGCCTTCAACCGCGTGCTGCAGCAGATCCGCTCCCGGCCCTCCATCAAGCGGGGCGCCAGCTTGCACAGCAGCAGTGGGGGCAGCAGCGGGGGCGGCAGCCGGCGTGCCAAGAGCAGCTCCCTGGAGCCCCAGCGTGGCAGCCCCCATCTGCTGCGCAAGGCCCCCCAGGACAGCGGCCTGGCCGCCATCCTGCACCAGCACCAGTGCCGGCCCCGCTCCTCGTCTACCACTGACACGGCCCTGCTGCTGGCAGACGGTGGCAGTGTGTATCTCCTGGCCGAGGAGACTGAGGGCGTCGGGGACAAGGTGAGGTGGGACGAGAGGAGGGCCTTCCAGGTGGGCGGCTGCTCAGAGGCAAGTGCCACCTCCGGGCAGGGGGTGGCTTCTGCACCTGCGGAGCTGAGCTGGGGGCTCTGCCTCGTGGGTGCAGGCACCCTGCTGCCTGCAGAATGGTCCGCCTGGTTGAAGGAGTCAGAGGTAGACTGAGCCCAAAGCCAGAGATGGTCCCACAGGACTAATTTCTGTTTCTTTCACAACTATAATTTGTTCAGGCTGATTGTAATTTTTGGCTTGCTTTCCTTAAACGTGGTGTTGAAGGCAGCTGGCGTGGCGTTAAGAGCGCAGTCCTGGCTCAGCCCCACGTAGCAGCCGTGTCAGCCGGCTGCTTTGTGCCTCGGTTTCCCCCACTGCAGATGCGGTGCTAATAGTGGCCTTGTTGTAGGGTTGCTGGTGAATGGGTTCACGTGTATAAAATACTTGGAATGGAGTCTGGTACAGTATCATTTTTGTTATTATTACCAACCAAATAAGATAGGGGAGGAATCCATGAAGTATTGTTTAGTAAGGAGAAAATCAAATTTGGTACTTCCCGAATTTCTATATTCATTCTTCTATTCACATAACAAGTATTTATCGAATAGTTGTTACCTGCCGTAAGAATGAACAAGCCAGAGGTGCTGTCCTCATGGTGCTCACTAAGTAGAGGGGAGACAGCTGGGCGAGGGGACAGAATGGCGTGATGAGGCTGTGAGAGAGGCTATGGGAGCTGTAGGGAAAGAGGGGTGGGCGGGGGAGGGGGAGTTAGCAGAGACCTGGAGGAAGCCATTGAGCTGAATCTTGGAGAAGTAGAATTTGGCCAGGGAAGGACTGGGCAGAGGGGACTAGGGTGAGGTGGTGCAGCACCTCCCAAAGCAAGCAAGCTCTGGTGCCGAGGGTTCGGGAGTTCGCGGTGGTTGGAGTGTCCTGCACCTTTGGGGACTGACCGGCTAAGGCCAGTGAGACATGGAAAGGAGGAGACAAACTCAGAAGACATCTGGTGGTTAGAGTCAACAGAGCTCGTTGAGAAGTGGGCATGGAAGACAAAGGAAGGGGAGGAGTGGAGGACGAGTCCAGGGCTTAGGGACAGCATTCTCTAGTTGAGGAAACACCTGGGAAGGAGCAAGTTTGGGAGGAAAGTGATGAACTCAGTTTTGCTATTGATCGACTGCAGAGCACCAGCTGGCCGCCGGGTTCATGGGGCGAGATCTGGGCTGGGGCTAGCGCCTGCCAGTCAGCACTGAGCTCGAAATCATGGGCGTGAGGAGACCCTGGCAAGGCATGTGTTGAGTGAGAAGGAGACCAAGGACAGATCTGACATACGAGGGACAGAGCAGCCACATGCTGCTCTGGAGAGAGGACGCTGAAGCGAAACGCGAATGTGGGGGAGGAGGACATGGTCAACAGAGAGAAAAGTGGCAGGGGTGACAGGTCAGACCTGGGTTTGGAAATGTAGTGGGTAGTATCAAGCGAGTGGAGGGGTCATTGGTAACAAGCAAAAAACCAGTTTTGGGCATTGAGGAGATGGTGAAGGGGAGGCGGCCTGTGTAGCTAGTCTGGGGGAGTGGGAGGCCAGCGATAGCAGGCTGAGGCAGCTTGGGTTTTGGGGGTTTAAAAGATGCGCAGGGAGGGCTGCAGGTCACATAGGGCCTGGTAGTCCAGGAAAAGGGCTTTTGTTTTTTTTTCTCAAGTGAGACAGGAGGTACTTAGAAGGTTTTATGCAGGTGAGTGGCACCTTTTAAGAGATCGCTGTGGCTGCTGGGGGCAGAACCAACTGTGAGCCAGGGGGTGAGCATGGAGCCCAGCAGGAAAGCTGTTGCCATGTGCCAGGGGTGGGCTGGTGGTGGCTTGCAGCAGGTGGGAGTGCTAGAGGTAAGAAGTGGCTGGGTCCTGGATTTGCTTCAGAGATCGAGCTACATCCATTTCTGACAGATGTGGGCCATGACGGGGAACAGGCAAAGAGGGCATACATGTTTTTGGCCTGGCAGCTGCAAAGAAGAAAAATTGCCATTAACTGAGTTGGGGGAAAGGGGCAAGTGGAACAGGTATTTGGCAAGTGCTGTGGGGACAGAAATCGGAGCAGATATGAGACATGTTCCATTTGAGGAGGCTATTAAACACCCACATGGAAATGCTAAGCAGTCAGATGAATGAATTTCGAGTCTTGGGGAGAGGTCCAGGCTAGAGGTGTACATTTGGGAGTTGTCAGTATATACAGTATTTAAAACGATGGCACCGGACCATTCGCAAGCAAAGTTTCAACTGTGAAGAAGTCCGTTCCAAGAGTGAGATCCGGGTGTCTCACCAGAAGGGTAGCGTGGCCTTGCGGAGTGGAGGCTCCCAGGGGCCGGCACAGCCTTCGGCCCTGCGTGGGCACTCGTTCTGCCTGTAAAGCAGCCAGGCCCCCCTCTCACTGCCGAGTCAGCGAATACATTTAAAAAATCAAAATAGAACAGTCCTGGTAAGTGAAGGTCTCTGGCACTACAGTTACTTTACAAGGGGAGAGAATGTGAACCTCGTCTTCGTCACCGGAGCAGATGGACCTGGTGCGCAGTGGGTTCCCCGGAAAGCTGGGGAGGGTTGCAGATGTCTGCTGACAGGGACTGCAGAGGCAGGGGCTGCGGGCGTGGGGCAGCTGCGGAGGCTTTCCCATGGCTGACATTGGCCTTGGCACTGCCCTGGAGATGTCCAGAGGGCAGGCAGGGTTTCTTCTTGTTGCCAGTCAAGACCAGGCCCAGAGACGCGGACAGGCTGAGTGGGGGCCGGTTCCCTGGGCTCAGGGTGGTGACGGGAAATGGTGTTTCTGCGATTGTTTTCTATTTTTTTTTTTAAGATTTTATTTATTTTTAGAGAGGGGAAAGGGAGAGAGACCGAGGGAGAGAAACAGCAATGTGTGGTTGCCTCTCACCTGGCCCTTACTGGGGACCTGGCCCACAACCCAGGCATGTGCCCTGACTGGGAATTGAACCGGTAACCCTTTGGTTCCCAGCCCGCGCTCGATCCACTGAGCTACACCAGCCAGGGCTGTTTTCTATTCTTGTTTAGAACCTTCACCTTTCCAAGCTTTGTCATGTGCACTGCCTGTTTCATCTTTTTTTAAAAAATATTTTATTTATTTACTTTTAGAGAGAGGGGAAGGGAGGGAGAGAAATCCATATGCTAGAGAAATGTCTATCTGATGCTTCTCGCAGGCCCCCAGTGCGGGACCTGGCCCGCAACCCAGGCGTGTGCCCTGACTGGGAACCACGCCAGTGGCCGGATGACGCCAGCTCCCTGAGCCACACAAGGCAGGGCTGCCTGGTTAGTCCTGACAAAATCTCCGTGAGGTGCCGAGCAGGCAGCATGATCTCTATGTTACTGACGCACAGACTGAGGCTTGGAGGAATCAAGAGGCTGCTTGTCTGAGGCACCCAGCTAGTTCATGCAGAGAGAAGACTAGATCCCATGTTTCTAGTGCGTCCACAAGATCAAACTGGGATCTGAAGTCACCAAAACTCCTAGAGACCGTTCTATGCAAGGCCCACAGGGAGCAGGTGTGCCTCAGCCCAGGGGGTGCCTTGATCTCTTGGCTGCCATTTCCCTTCAGTTACACAGCTTTCCTAACTGGAGGTTGTCCTCCCAGGGATGGGTGTGGCCCTGGGGGTCCTGAGGAGGGGGTACTTCCGAGTCAGGGCAGTGGCCTGCTCTGTCAGTTGACTTCCCCAGACCCAGAGGCCATTGGTTGGTGTGAGAGGCTGTGGTGGCTCCCCCCATCTCTGGGCTTGAATAGAAGGTATTCTTCTCCCTCTAGTAAACACAGCCCCACATGCCCTCCGCAAGCTCCCCATGACTACTAGCATCTATTTTTAATTCATGAGCCTCCCCCACGGCACACACCCCTTGTCATTGTTTAGAATGCACCAGCTGGCTTTCGGACCAGAGCCCTGGGCCGGGGTTGAGTCACCAACACACCCTGGAGGTAGCTGAAGTTCCTGGGCTGTCCTGGAGAGGCTTACCCTGCCCGCAGCCTAAGAAAGTAGGGGACCTGGAGCTTGAGGAGAGCTGGGGTGCGACGGAGGGACAGGGAGGGGCCCTCGGTCCCAGCAGCAGTTCAGCCTTGGTGGTGGAGTCTGTTGGTCATTTCTTCCCTCCAAACCCAGTTATCTGTCTTTGAGGTTGTACCTTAAATGACTTTCCTGTGAAACAAAAAAAGTTGTCATCTTAGCCACACCGTTCTGCTTTCTGTTATTTATGTGACACTGAGCAAGGTAACTACTCTGTCTTATACCTGTAAAGTGGAAAAAACTGTCATCATTTGTTGGCACACTGGGGCACTGGCAGGTGAAGAGAGAAGGCAGGGGACATGACTTCCGGGCGGCCCTGACTGGGCCTTAATGGCCGGGGAAGCCGGAGGCTGCAGCAGGAAGCTCGGTAATATGTTCAGGGACAGTGGATGTGGGCTGCCTGGTTCCTCCGCAGATGAGTCCCACCCTCTTTTTTGTTTTGTTTTGTTTTTTGCTGAGCAGCAGTTCCTAGAAAATGTGGCCTCGGGAAAACTGAGTAACTCTTCCATCCCGCCTTCATCACTGGGAGTGGGTCAGCGGCCGGTGTCCGTTTCCTCCTGCCCCTTCCGTGTCTGGCTTGTCCAGGGCATCCCTCTCAGCCTGGTTCAGAGCCTGTCCCCAGCTGTCACCACACTCCTCCCGCCCCTTCTGGGCCGGGCACGGTGTGCCCAGCAGAGAGGGATTGCACAGTGGTGCTGGGTTTACAGCTCGCTCTGCTGAGGAGCCCTTGACTGCCCTGCTTGCTCTTCCCCTGCTGTGCAGGGTCCTTGGTCCCCTCCGAGGATGAGGAGCAGTGTGGGGTGGGAGCTGGCAACCTTAGGAGACCAGCATGGAGGGGCCCAGTGGCAGGAGGGCTTTTCCGGACAGGCCAGCCTGCTGCCCCAGGGCTCTGAGGGCTGGCAGGGTGGGAGAGAGGACCAGGTGCTACGCAGCGAGGAGGTGGAGAGATGATGTCATGACTGGACACTTCCCTGTGGCCTCATGGAGGTGTTATCTGCAGGCCCCAAGTGGGGAAAACAGTGGCCTTCAGCTTATCGCCTAAACCAGAGCAGACTCTGGAAGCCTGTGACACTCCTCCCCCAGATTTATCCCACAACAAGATTTCTCCTGTGCCCTGGTGCAAATAAGCACCCCTGTGTGCTCCGAGGGGCTGGCCTGGGAGGGGCTGCTCTCCGCCCGAGGCTCTCACCAGGTAGAAAGACCTTGGCAGGCACCAGGGTCTCTGGTTTATTTATGTCTGAGGCCTGCTGGTGGGGTCAGCTCTGCTGGGAGAGGTTTCCAACCGTGTCCCTATGGCAGCGGGGGAGGCCAGGGGTGCCTCGGCCTGCCCGCCAAGTGCACACACCTCTAGAGCCATGTGCGCTGCCCCGTTCACAGTCCCTCCTGCGCCTGCTCGAGTCTATCGGCCTGAACTCGCACCCAGTTGCTGGGAAGGGCAGCTGCCTTCTCTCCTCCCTCCTCCACGCTTCTCCGCCCGTCTTCTCCTCTCTCTTCCTCCGTGCGTGGAAAGGTTCCTCAAGCAGAGCAGGACCAGAGGCAGCCAGCCCAGTGCCCTCAGAAGAGCCTCCAAGGCCAAGGCCGGGCAGCTCTGTGATTTGCCATGAACTCTTGCTTCCTGCCCCAGTGACTAAAAGCCCCTGTTTCCCAGGGGCCTTCAGGCCCTGCCACAGCGGCCTGTCTCGTGGTGCCTGGCAAGCCCAGTGGTGTGTGGCAAGGGAGTGCTGTCCACAGTGTCACGGTCACTTCGGGTGTTGCTCTGTAAGGCATGTAAATGTCGAATCATTATGTTATACACCTGAAACTCTCATAATATTGTGTGTCAGCTACACTTCAGTTTTTTAAAAAGGTTCTCCCTTTAGTATGATTTGAATTGCACAGATTCGGATGAAGGCTCTTGCCTTTTAGGGGTCCTGTCTAATCAGGAGAGGGGCCGGAAAACAAGGATTCTGCCCCTTGCCTAAAGCTCCGACACCAGAGAGCATGAGCAGCAGCTTCCTGCTGACTTCTAGAACAGGATCGTGGGCTCAGTCAGTTGCCCAGTAGATAACTGGCCTCTGGAATTAGCCTTTATTCATCTTTTCCTCACTAACATCCATGACTTTGTATGTTGTTGTTTTTTTTTTAAGATTTTATTTATTTATTTTCAGAGAGAGGGGAAGTGAGGGAGAAAGAGAGGGAGAGAAATATCAGTGTGTGGTTGTCTCTCGTGCGCCCCCAACTGGGGACCTGGCCCGCAACCCAGCCGTGTGTCTTGACTGGGAATTGAACCAGCGACCCTTTGGTTCAGGCACTCAATCCACTGAGCCACACCAGCCAGGGCCATGACTTTCTTTCTAGCTAGAAAGTTCCCGGTGCTCTCCAGATGAGTGCTGGCTGCTGATAGTGCAGAATCCCCCGGGTTCAGTTAGATAACATCCAAATTACCGAGCAGGGCCCTGATGTCCTGCATTCTCAACCTACTTGTCTCTGAGCTCGGGCCTGCACCCTGAGGGAGACCCCGTGGCTCTCTGCAGCCCCTGGGGGCTGAGGTGATGCCCCCCAGACACAGGCGGGGGACACCAGTCAGATCCCCAGACTTCTCCCTCGGGGTCGTCAGCCTCAGCCGCGGCCTGGGCTTCCTTGGACACGCGTGCCCCAGTGCTGTCCGGGGAAGTGGCGCTAAAGGCTCCGGTGTCAGCCCCCTGCCAGAGCTGATTGCGGTCAACAGCAAGAGGAGCTCTGTCATCAGTTCCAGACGGCAAGGAGCCGGCGCTGGTGCTGTGGGCACGGGGCACGGGAGCTGGCACAGGTCTCCCCGGCTACCAGGCACATTCCTCCCCGATCCAGCACATCCCTGAGTTGTGAAACGGGAGCCTCGTTCCCTCTGGTGCCAGATGAGGCAATGGAAATACAGTATCATGAACCTGATCCCTGCTTCTACCTCTTCTTTCTTTTCAAAGGCACAGTTTGGGCTTTCTCTATTTATATCCCTCGGGGCAGAGGGCTCTGAGATAGAAGCCATGATGAGTGCACACCACCTATTCCTTCTAGGTTCCTAGGGAACCAAGGGTTCCCCTGCTTTGCAGTGGGGGGCTGGAGGCAAGGAGTGAAGTTTTGAGAACAGTAGCCTTTTCTGACTCCCTTCTTTCCCTTCCGCAGCAACAGGTGCTGGGGGGTTGTGGGCAGCTGGTGTGACTGTTCCTGGTGCTCCCGTCCCGTTTCCCACCTCCTGACCCAAATGCCCCTGCTCCTTGGTCCTTTCTGACCTTCGCCCAAGTCTGGGTTTGAGGAATAATCACTGTATCCTTTTCTGTCTTTCCAGATACCCCACCCCTGGGACCCCAGAGTTTGGGCCAGCATCCATAGCTAGTGAATAATTCAGCACGTTCAGCAAAAGCTATCTCGGATCCAAAGTGATACCATGGCAGGAGGCCGCCCGGGGCGGCTGGAAAGGCGAGCCCTGCCCTGGAAAGACAAGTGCTCTGTAATGTTAACTTCATTATATAAGGTTTCTGCCTGGCCTGAGAAGGCAGGCAGCTTCGCACCCAAATATTAGTGGGTCCTATGACTCCGTGGGGGCTCAGCAGCATCGTGGGCATGCCCCTCGACATGCCGGTGGTGTCCTTTGAGCCTGCCTGGAGAGGAGGGGGGCGTGCAGAGTGCTTTCCTGTGTGTTTCTCCTGTGGTCGCTGGCGCCAGCTCACGGTGGAGCCCGTGAGACAGGAGGACGCCCCGCAAGTTCTGTGGTTCAGTCCTCTGCTTTCAGTGAGGAGTCCTTCTAAGTTATTCTTGGCAACTGGGGTGGAGTGGAGGGTGCTCTGTTTCCTAAAAATCGCCCCAGACAAAGATAGGGCTTCTCTCTGGATCACTTCTCTTGGACCTGTCCTCAGCATCCCCTCCCCCAGGAAAGTAGGGTGCTGTGAAAGTCTCAGCATCATCCCTCCTTCCTACCTGCCTGGCACCAATTTTGATTTTTTTAAGAAGTGACCTAGTTGTGTGGCTCTCTCCACTGCCCAGCATCTGGCTCACGACTGTGCCCGAGGAGGACTCCCCAGACAGGCGTGTCGCTGGCATTAGATGGGCAAAGGGCCAGTGGGTGGCAGAGATGGCCTCCCCACTCCCTGGGAGCAGCTGAGCGGTGGCGTGGTGTGTGCGCACAGTGTTGCCCGTGGCCTCTCTGCGGCGCCCGTCCGCCGGCTGCTTCAGCCCTGCGGCTGGGCCGGTGCGCCTGCTCCTGGGAAGCACATCCGCCGTGGTTCTCCAGCTCACCTTAAAGAAGACGGGCCTTCCTCCCGCATTTCCCCAGAGGGGCAGGGCTTGCTCCTTGGTGACATGAGTTTCAAAGAAAATGCACTTGCTGGCTGGGTCCACAGTGCGTGTCGGGGAGACCTCGAGTGCTGGCTGCCTCCCAAACCCCGAGTCTGGGCGGTGAGCCTTAGGGTGAGCAGAGCCTGTCCCTGAGGATCCTGACAGGGAGCTTCATGGCACATATGGAGCCAAGGTTTTTTTAAGGCCTCACCTTGTGTTCTGAGCTGCTAAATTTAGCTGCTTTCAGCATTCGTCTTTGCTCCTGAAGCCTGTGCCTCTCAGGTTTCCCGTCGTTCAGCATGTGTGGTTTGTGGGTTTTTCCCCCTAAGACAAAAAAGTAAGTAGGAAGACTTAACTAGGAGAGGAGGTTGTGGGGGAATGAAGAGCAGGAACAAGGGCAAAGGAAGAGACAAGAAAAAATGTAATGTTTAGAGTGTTAAAGAAAGAAGACGTGTGGCATGAAAATTAAAGAAGGGGACAAGCAAACTAAGGGACCCCAGAGCAAGCGGGCTGGAGCTGCGGGACGCGCAGGTGACAGCCCCGTGATGGCCCGGGCGTCTGTCCAGGGTCCCTCCAGGACCACAGAGGCCCATCTGTCGCCCCCGGACTCAGGCTTACTTGCAAAAGTGGAGAGAGCGAGGCCAGAGACACCTGCCACCGCTCAGCCGCCTGAGCCTGCGCGGTGGCGATGCCGCCACCCTGGCCGAGGTGGGGCCTGCGTCTCCGCCAGGCCGCAGAGCAGGTGGGAGAGAAGCCAGGGCGTGCCAGGACGTACCAGGAAGGACACGTAAAGGCACTTACCGAGCGGCACCTCCTCTGCCAAAGGATGGCTGCTTTGTGGAGCCTGTCCTTTCAGAGTCTGGGGCTCTCACCCCCACTGCCGCTTTGCCCATGTCCACCAAGGACAGCCGCTTTTCTGGCGGTACCTTCTAAAATGACTCCGCTGGCGGGGGTGGGGGCACTTGCGTACACAGGTGGTGAGGGCGCCTCAGGACCAGCCGTCTGTTTCAGTGAAACCTGTGACTTGTCATGTTCCCATTGCATTGGCGCTACCTCCTGGAAGCAGCTAGCAAACCAAGGCTGAGCTTCAGAAAGAGGCTCCCGGGCCCAGCGCGCTCCTGCTCCCCCATCTCCCACTGCTGTGGCCTCGCTCCCTGGGGCCTCTTCCCTCAGGCTGCCGCTCTCGCGGGCGAGGAGCTGGCATGAGGCCTCATGGCTGCAGGTGGCAGGCCGAGGGCTGACGGCAGCCTTCCGACCCCTGCCCTCGGCCGTGCCACTGGAAGTCTCGGCCAGTGCCCAGCAAAGGGTGTGTCCTCCTGCTGCACACCCGCTTCCGGCCGGGGCTTCCCGAGCCCCCCACTCCTCAGGCGCTCCTCCCTGCTGTGTGGACACTGAGCATCAGAAGCTGCGCTGACTTGACCAAGATCCAGTAACAAGTCTGGAACTGAGACCCAGACGCTGGGCTGGCAGCACCTTCCCATCATGAGGCCCCGGGCTCCTGCCCCCCTCCCACTGCCACCCCAGGGCAGGAAGCAGCCTGGGGAACATTTCTCACACGCAGAGACAAGAACAGACTCTAGAGGAAAGGGGATCTCTCTCCTGCTAGCTTGCCAGGCTGGTGTCCCCCTGGTTCCTGTTTGTTCCTCTCCTCTTAGCTGACTATGGTGGTCCAAGGTGGCCTTGTAGAAAGCTCCTTCGGGTGCTTCGGAGCCTTCAGGACCCTTGGCCGCCTGGGGAGTGAGACCTATGAGGTGTCGTGAGAGCTCCGGGGCTCAGCTCCCTCGGTGTCTCCCCCACCTCTGGTCTCCTGCTGCCACTGCCTTCTTCCTCTCCTTCTTATTTTGGTTGTAAGGAAAGGTTACAAACCCTAGCTTGGTGGCACCTGGGAGCGGGGGGCGTTGTCGTGAGGGTGAGACCTGGACTGTCTCTCCCGTTGTAGCTCAGTGTGACGACCAAGCAGTCATTTTACAGACACAGATGTTGGCGGAGGCTCCATCTTATGCTAGGCACAGTGAAGGGTCTGGACATATTTGAGATCTGATCCCCGCCTTCCTAGGGACAGCAAGGCCCGAGACCTATTTGTGCATAACCGTAGTGCAAGAGGACCAGTGCCCGGTGCCAAAGCCTCAAGCAAAAACCGAGGGAGATCATCTTTTATAGACAGAGGGGCTGCTGGAAGCGTTCCCTGGCCCCAATGTCAGCTGGCCCCAGAAACTGGGGCCTGTGTTTTGCTTTTGCTGGACTCCTGTCCTCACAAACCCCAAGTCATCCGCCGCCACAAATATTTGTAAGGTTTCCGCAAGCCCCGGGTGTGGGCCCTCCTGCTCCTGGTCCTCGACTGCAGGGCCTGGCTCTGGGCCCCAGAGATAGCGCGGGGCCTGTCTTATCTCCCCGCACCTCCTTGAGACTGGGGCCACACGTCAGCATGATCCGTGTTGACCCTCAATATTTAAAGTGAGCCCCTCGCCAGGCTCAGGTGGGTGCAGAATCCATGTCTTCTTGGACTAGTGACTCTGCCAAGCGAAGCTGCCCTTGGAGACACTCAGCAGAGCCCTGAGCTCTGTGGCCTCCCCACCATCCTCCTCTCAGCTTGCTCTCAACTGTGAACCTCTGACCCCCTCTGCTGGACACTCCCAGGATTTCCTGCTGGGACTGTCAAGATGAAGGCCAAGGAGGAAGAGGCTGATGTGAGTTCACCGTGCAGTTTTGTCTCGGGTGTTTCTCCAGGGCAGTGCTGCTAGAGGTGGGGTGGGGGTAGGGCAGGAAATGGGAAGCAGAAGCTCTCGGAGAAGTGGATGCAGAGGTGTCCAGAGCAGAGAGCGGATTTCCAAGAGAGGCTCTCAGGGCCGAGGGATTCCCCTGGATGAGGGCTGCGGTCTGGTTACCGCAGAGGGAGGGTGCCTTGAGAGCAGCAGTGCCTCAGGCCAGTGGGCAGGGCAGCAGGGGAGAGGCAGAGGACTCCCCCTGAGCTGGCTGGGAGAGCTGGCTGCGTGAGGCTCCAGCCCCTGGGGCGTTGGAGAGCCCTCAGTCCTGGGAGCCTGGCCTGGAGGCCTAGTTCCATTAGAAGGTGGAGAAGGGAGCCGGTGAGCCTGTGCCTCTCTGTCAGAGGGGCTGTGATGCTGGGAGGTATTTCTAGGCTCTCATCCCGGGAGGGGACAGGCAGAGTACCCATTTGGGAGGGTGAATGATGCAGGTGCACCTGTGCTTCCTGTCACACCTGGATGTCCTCATGTACACTGAACACATAGTGGCAACAGCTGGACTCAGGGACAGGCAGGGCGGGCTGGGCAGCACCTCGTCAGAGCTTGGTCTACCCGCCTGGTGAACCCGTTTGTCTCCTCCCAGATGGGAAGGAGCAGCACATGCCTGAGGGGGAGGGGCAATCTCCCCGAGCAATCTGCTCTAATCCCAGGCCAGGCCGGGCCTCAGACTGGAGATGGCGGCGGCAGAGCCTGGGAGCTCTGGCACCCCTGCTCGCAGACCCTGGCTTCCCTTGGCAAGCCCAGTGCTGCCCAGGGACTGTGACCCTGGGGCCCTGGCACAGCCTGCAGAAAGCTGGGGCCCCAGAGCCCCTGGCACCCCGTCAGCACAGCTTCGGGAAACGGTACTCACACAGGTGAGGCCCCTGGAGGTGGAAGGGGAGAAGCTCACAGGTGTGGTCAGGGTGGTGGGAGAGGACGGCTTCTGCAGGATGTCTGTCAGGTGGGCTGTGCTGTCCCTCTGGCCTCTTAGGGTGCGGCCCTCCATCCTCTCTGCGGTAGAGACCTCTGTGGATGGGACAAGGGAGGAGGCGTAGGCTGACCAGTGCTGGGAGGGTAGAAGTGAGGCAGCTGGGGGAGGGTGTGGTTTTGACTAGAACCCAGGGGCGGGCCTCTGGTGGGAAGGCCTGGAAGCTGAGGGCTGGATGAGAGGGGTGTCACTCCTGAGGAAGAAAGAGCAGCCTGCAGGGTCAGGGCGGGAGAAAGCGCCCGCTGGCCGATTAAAGCCTCGACCAGTGCCGGCCTTCCTGAGATCGTAAAAGGACGCGTGAAAGTGTTTCTGCACTCTGCACCTCAAAATCTGTGTGACGGTGTGATTGCTGGCAAAGCACTAAGGGCCTGTCATGCCACCGGAGAGCCGGGAACCTTGGGCACCTGCCCCTCGAGTCCCCCTTGTGGTGGCTAGGGCGTCCTGCAGGAGGGTTTGACCCGGCTTCACCCCGTGAGCAGACACTGCCCCACGTGTACACTGTTCTCTAAGCCTCCAGCCCTCTGGAGGAAAGCCGCTCAGGCTCCCTGGACCCGTGGAACCACTGGGTGGGCTGCCGCCCTCCCCCATACCTTCCTCACCTGGCAGCGCTTGGGTCAGCCGCGGTGCCCGAGTGTTTCCACCAGGAAGAGAGAGAGCAGCCCAGGAGCCGTGCTGCTGGTCTGGGGGCACGGGCAGCCCCTGGTGCCAGGGCGCAGAGCCAGGGTGATTCTCCCGCCTCCTCTGGCTGCAGCGCCAGGTTGGTCTGGGGCATGTCGGGCTCCTGCCCTCCCAGCTGCCTCTTTGTGTGGAAGGATTTTAGCTGGCCATGGCTTTTCCTCCCATCTGGCCTGGCCGACCTCCTTTTCCCTCTGGGAACTCACAGAAAAAGGGGGTCTGGGTGCTCTCCATCCCAAGAAGGGTGCCCAGATCAGAAGCTCAGGCCAGAAGTCAGCAGACGCAAGCAATTTGCTGAGTCACCTGGGATTGACAGCTCCCAGCACAACCCGCCTGCTGGGCCTTTAGGCCCCACTCAGGGCAGTATCCTGCATGGATCTCAACCGGCTGGGCCAGACCCACAGGCAAAGCGGGCTTGACACCTGACCCCTAGTTCCCCACCCTGGGATGGGACCTACAGGGCTGCCCTGTTCTCCTAAAGGGGAATATAGGAGTCCCGGAGCTCTCTTATTTTTGTGTGTGTAACGGGGACCTACCTTAGTGTTACTGTTGCAACCCCTGAGCAGATGGCTAGGGCAGGAAGGCCCCATCTCTGTGTCACCCAGCTCTGGGGACCTTAACAGGAGCACTTTGTAAATCTAAGGAGGTGCTGCAGCAGGGAGCACGGGTGTGGAACACACCTCCGGTCAGGGCCCGCTCCCTCGCTCACACGGTGCCGTGGAGCCTGGGTGCTTTCTGTCCACGGTGTGTGCCGCCTGCCTCGGTGGCCCAGGCTGCCGGGCCAGTGTTCAGAGGAAGAGCTGCTGCCCTGTGTTTGGGCCAGGTTAACACGCAGACATGAGCTCGGGCCCGGGAGGAGGCGGGAGGCCTGGGAGCCAGGGCTGGGAAGCCCCTCTGATCTGGCTGAGCGCCTAATCTGGCTCTGCCTCAAGTTGCTGCGAGAGGGTGGGGAGGAGAGCCCAGGACCTGGGAGGCCACGTGGAGGGGAGCTGGGCTGTGACAGGTCTCCCCAGAGCAGGGAGAGAAACAGGGGAAGTTGGGCCCTGAACACTTAAGACAAGGTCACAGCCTGGCCCTTCCAGAACGTTCATCAGCTTGGAGCCGAGTCTCTGTTAGAACAAGGCCTTTGATCCCAGCCCTGGCTGGTGGGCACACCGCGCAGGGGGCACGACACGGCCTCCCTGACTGCCTGGCGTGACGGGCTGTGGAAGAGGCGTGGCCCTCCCCACACAACCTCCTCGCAGAAGTTGCCCGGTCTGAGCACGGGGCCCCTCGGGCAGGAGCGCGGGGCGAGGGGCCGCAGTGCTGCTGGCGCTGGCGGCTAGGCGCGGACAGAAGGCCGGGTGGCCTGGGCCCTGGGAGGCCGTGGCAGTCTGAGAGGGGAGCATGCTGCCCCTGCGGCCGCCCACCGCCACGCTCTGGCGGGGGCGCCCCTGGCGTTTCGCCGGCTCGTGACCGGGGGTCGAGTGATCAGTGCTGCTCCTCTCGTTAGTCTCCCAGAGCTTTTTAGACCAGAACCTCTGCTGTGGTGAAAGCGTGACTGTGCGGTGAAGGGCCCAGGCCCCTCCCGCAGACCACTCCCCAGTAGGACACGGCCGCAGCCCAGGCCGGCAGGTCGGAGGGCCTCCGCACCCGGGTGTGCAGCCCTCGCCGTGGGTCTGGGACGCTGTCATCCCCCAGAGGAAGCCTGTGCCTGCTGAGCCGTCACTCCGCTGCCTCCCTCCCCTAGCCTTGGCGGCCCCGACTCCGCCTCTGTGTCTGCGGATTTAACTGTTCGGACGTTTCATACAATTGGAATCATTCAACACGTGACCCTCCGTGTCTGGCGCTTTCATGTAGTGCGATGTTCTCGGGGTCCGCGGTGCTTGACATGGGTCAGCACGTCACTCCTGCGTGGCCGGTATGGTCCTTTGAGGGACCAGTTTTGTTCGCCTGCTCACTAACTGACGGGCGCCCGGGTCGTGTCCCTGCTCTGGCTGCTGCGAGCGGCTGCCGGGTGAGCACATGTGCGCAGCTGCTTGAACACGGACCGGTGCTCCGGGTCTGCGCCTGCGAGCGGGGCGGCTGGCCATGCGTTTAACTTTCTGAGGAGTCGCTGTGCTGTTTCCCACGGCAGCTGCTCCACTTGACATCCCCACCGGGAGGACCCTGGTTCTCCACAGCCTCCCAACAGCCGCTTCCTTTCTAAAATTATCGCCATTCCAGTGCGTGTGAAGTGTCGCTTAGTTCCTTCTTGCTTGGCTATGAGCGCCTCCGCGCACCCTGAGGTTGGGCTGTCCTTGCCGCCTCTCGCGCCGTGTCCTCTTTCACCCTCTGGACAGCCCTTTGATTCGGGTGGATTGCACCCCTTTTCTAGATGAGAAAACTTGGTCCCAGAAAAGTTGCTGACACTTCCAAGGACACACAGCTGGCGAGTGGCAGCCAGGACTCTGTGCCCTGTCTGTTCCCAGCACGGGCAGGGCCTAGGGCTTGTGGCTGCTGCTGCAGACATCTGCTTCCTTCTCAGCCTCAGCCTGCTCCTTCCCTCGCCACAGCTTTCTCGTTCTTCTGTTCGCACTGCCCTCCCTTAGTTGAAGCGTCTTCCCTCCTTGTACCTCTGCCTGTCTCCTGCCAGCTCCTCGGCTCTTTTCCCCTCAGCCACCCCACCCCCTTCAGTCCTGAAAGGACACTGCTGCCTGGGGTGCCCGCGGCGGGCAGGGCAGGGCGAACCCCTCCCTCCTGCAAGCTGCCTTCCTCCACGGCAGGGACAGCGGAGGGGATGTTCTCTGACTGGAGACACTAGCAGGACTCGGGCATGGCAGGCCTCAGTAGAGAGGCCGTGAGGAGCTGGTGTCCTGCTGCAGCTTGAGTCCGGGCCCAGGGCAGAGGAGGGGATGGGCGGGAAGCCACGGAGGACCCAGGCCCCGCAGCCCGCCCTCGGGCCCCAGCCGGTTTCCCCAGTCTGCCGGCCTCTCATCCCTGGGGTTCCACAGCCAGCCGCAACTCCGCTTTTCCACTTCTAAGCCTGATGGACTCCAGACCCGGGGAAGGCTTCTGGCTGCCACTGCAGAGCTGTTTCACGTGCCCTTGTAGTCCGAAAGCACTTCCACTTTGCACAGCGTTTTCCAGTCCGCGCCTCCTGAGTTCATCCCACGCCGGATGGAGAGGAGTGGACGACTGAGCGCTGGGCGCCAGGTGGTGATGCAGCCGACCCAGACTCCTCTTCTGGGTGTTCTCCCCCTCGGAGCACGCGGAAAGGGACAGCACTGAGTCTCTCTGGAAAGCACGGTGCCCTTATTAAGAGGGTCAAGTTCCCTAACTGTGACACTGTGTGCTGCACGTAGAATTTACTCTTGCGTAGTTCCATATCTATGTTACAGTATCAATACTGAGTAAATTTGTGGGTGTGATTACATAAATTTTACTTAAATAAAAATTACTTAGAAATTTTACCCCCAACGAAGAATTGCGCAGCCTAGATCCAGACAGCTGGGAGTGCCTTCTGCACGCCCCGCACGGGCGCAGGCTCTGCCAGGGCTCACCTGTGCGACCTCGCCGCAGACCTGAGAGTGAATGCGCTATCCCTGTGTCGCAGGCGAGGACACCGTGACCTGAAGGCCCCCGAGGAAGCCCACGTGGAGCCGCCCGGAGTTTGGCCGGGCTGTTGCTTAATAGTGTTTTCTGGAACCTTTGCCCTTGGCTGTTTCCAGCCCTGGGGTGCGTGACTGGGCCGCTGGCTTTGTGTTCGCCCCCCTCGCCCTGCCCCCGCCCCCCGTACCTTGCGCACGAAGATGACCCAGCCGTACTGGGCTGTGTGGTGTGTAAAAATACTTGGGGTTGAGCCATTTCCTGCCGTTTCCGCTGCTGCATGACGATAAGACGTGGGGACTCGGCTGTGCAGTGAGACCCTCCAGTGAGCCGGGGGCACGGCCCCGGGAGAATGGGGCTGCCGGCCCACCTGCTCTCGCCTGACCTGCCTTTCCATCTTTCCTGTCTTCTGGGACCTTCCCCTGTTCCCCGCCCCCGCCTACTTTACCAGTCTCTCTTTTTGCTTCCTGCCACCCTGGTGCGCCTGGGAAGCTGCTTGCCTTCCGGCAAGGAAGAGGGACTGTCATCTCTTTCCTGCGCATTCGTCCCCTTCCCAGCTGGGCAGCTGGTACCCCCAGGCCCCCGGACTGCTGCCTGCTTCCCTTAGCCTGTGGGTTACTTCTGGGAGTCGAGTCTTCAGGGACCTGGCCATCAGGGCAGGTGGGGGGGGGTGCTCCTCCCCGAGTTCTGGGAGACGGGGTAGGGTAGGGTGCTCCCGCCATCATGAAGCGGAAGAGGTTGCTGACAACTCCAGAGAGCTGGAAGGTAAGAGGGGCTGGGAGGGGTGTCAGCAGAGGTGGGGTGACCCCCAGAGCTGTATTAGCAGAGCTGGGGTCGGGAGGGGGCTTCCCGTGCTGGCCCTGGGGCCAGAGTACGGGTTCTGCTTCATTCTGAGGGAGGGGCCTGCTCTGGGCAGCAGCCAGCGGGAGGCTGGTCTGGAGGCACAGTTTGTCTCATCCCTGAGAAACCAGCCCTGTGACTCTGCGATGAAGCCATGGGCGGAGCAGCAGGAGCTCTGGGCTGGGGTTCTGTCCTCTCGCAGCTGTGCGTCCCTGAGCTCTCCGGCCTGCAGGAGGAACGGAGCTGCCTGGATGGCCTCTCGGGGCTGTGGTGGGGACCAGTGAGGTGACCGGTGGTGGCTGTAAGGGAATACTGTTGTTGTCATTGTTATTCTCTTGAACGCTCTTCCTGAAGTTTTCTATTCATCTGCATCCATTTTCTAGGTAGAGAAACCAAGTCCAGAGGTGTCAGGGCCCCTGAGGGAACCCTCGCTGCTCCCTCCCGTGGTTTCATGATTTACCCAGGCTTCCTCTACTGCCTTCTTCCCTAGGTGGACAAGGGGGACCTCGTGGCCCTGAGCCTCCCTGGCGGCCCTGGCCATGGTGACACCGACATCCCCATCAGCCTGGATGTGCCGGACGGGACCCCAGACCCTCAGCGGACCAAGGCTGCCATCGACCACCTGCACCAGAAGATTCTGAAGATCACGGAGCAGATCAAGATCGAGCAGGAGGCCCGGGACGACAATGTGGCAGAGTACCTGAAGCTGGCCAACAACGCGGACAAGCAGCAGGTGTCGCGCATCAAGCAGGTGTTCGAGAAGAAGAACCAGAAGTCCGCCCAGACCATCGCCCAGCTGCACAAGAAGCTGGAGCACTACCGCCGGCGCCTGCGGGAGATTGAGCAGAACGGGCCCTCGCGGCAGCCCAAGGACGTGCTGCGGGACATGCAGCAGGGGCTGAAGGACGTGGGCGCCAACGTGCGCGCGGGCATCAGCGGCTTCGGGGGCGGCGTGGTGGAGGGCGTCAAGGGCAGCCTCTCGGGCCTCTCGCAGGCCACCCACAGCGCCGTGGTGTCCAAGCCCCGGGAGTTCGCCAGCCTGATCCGCAACAAGTTCGGCAGCGCCGACAACATCGCCCACCTGAAGGACCCGCTGGAGGACGGGCCTCCCGAGGAGGCGGCCCGGGCGCTGAGCGGCAGTGCCACGCTCGTGTCCAGCCCCAAGTACGGCAGCGACGACGAGTGCTCCAGCGGCAGCGCCAGCTCGGCCGGGGCCGGCAGCAACTCCGGGGCGGGGCCCGCCGGGGCGCTGGGGAGCCCCAAGTCGAACACGCTGTATGGGGCCCCCGGAAACCTGGATTCTCTGCTGGAAGAGCTGCGGGAGATCAAGGAGGGGCAGTCCCACCTGGAGGACTCAATGGAGGACCTGAAGGCTCAGCTGCAGAGGGACTACACCTGCATGACCCAGTGCCTGCAGGAGGAACGCTACAGGTAGGCGCCTCCCCCACCCTTGCCGCCGCGCAGCGAGCCCGGACGTGGGGCGACGAGCTCCAGGTTTCAGACGCAGGGCTGTGGAGGCAGATGGAAGAGCATCTGAAGGGTCCTGGGCTAATGGAAGGGACCGGGGAGAGGAGCTGAAGAGCCTTCCTCCAGACCGGTCCAAGTGGCTGGGAGGTGGGAGTGCAGGCTCTATGGAAGGAAGGCTCTGCCTGTCTCAGGAGCTGCGAGCATTCCTACTTGATGCTTATGTGGTCAGTGTGCAGAAGGGGAAACTGAGGCAGGGGCCAGCTGCATGGCCTCTCCTCTGATTGCGAGCACTGACACTGGAGCCAGGCTACTTGGGTTCAAATCCCAGCTCTACTATCTATTGTCCACCTTGAACAAAGTCCTCACTGCACTCTGCACCTGGTTTCCTCGTCTGCGAGGCTGGAATAACGAGAATCCCCACTTGAAGCGTCTGAGAATTAAATGAGGCCACACCTGCGAAGTTAAAGGGTGTAAATACCTGTCACGGCCAGTGTGACGCGAGGGGGTCCCTCCTCCCCTCTGCCCACCCTGCCCTTCTGCTCCCTGCCTCTCGTGTGGCATTGGCACTTTCTCTCTGAGTTCTTAGGGGTTTTATCCTTTGCGCTTTTTCTTGTTTATATATATGAAGAAGGTTTAGAAGACCGCAGGGGAGCCCTGCCTGAAAACGAACCACCCCCACTTAAGAGTCGTCTTTCAATATTTGTGCTTTCAGAGCTTGGATCGTACCGTGCACCCCATGTGCCTGGTACCCAGGAGAGTATCTGAGCTCAGGACAAATGCCTTAACCTCTCTGTGCCTCAGTTTTCTCATCTGTAAAATGGGGGTGACTAGTACTCACCTTGTGGGGTTGTGGGGATGGTCCCGCGAGATAATCTGGGTGGGTAATCCCAGCGCAGCACCTGCTCGGTTGTGCTGTGGGAGCCGTGCCTTTCACTGTCCTTGTATTATATCGGGGGCGGGGCTGCCACGCGGGGCTGGTTGCGTCATTGTTGAGAACTACTGGAACTGACCCTGGGGAGAGACGGGGGACTCGGGAGCCAGGACTGGTATCACCTTCTCCCTTTGGTAGGTACGAACGACTGGAGGAGCAACTGAACGACCTGACTGAGCTTCACCAGAATGAGATGACCAACCTGAAGCAGGAGCTGGCCAGCATGGAGGAGAAGGTGGCCTACCAGTCCTACGAGAGGGCTCGGGACATCCAGGTACAACCAGGCCCCAGCCTGCGGAGGTCCCAGATGTGCTGATAGAGCTGGCAGCAGCCAGCGGGGGAGGCTTTACCAAGTGGGGGGTGTTGGGCGTGGACGACAGTTCCATCAGCTGGGGCAGACGGACCCATGGATGAAGAGGGCAGTGTGGGGTGGGGTGGAGAGAGGAGCAAGGCAGGCCTGGGGCAGAGAGTGTGCCCTCTGCACAGGCGAACTGACTGGTGAGGGCTGCTGTGCACCCAGACCTTTCATGGCAGCCTTGCCAATGAATAGTTGGAGTTTCCAAGTGCCTCCAGAGGAAGCTGGGGTTGGATCAGCTTCTCTTCCCATGGCAATCAAGGCTCCATCTTTCTACCAGCTTCCCAACTAGTCATAAGTAAAGGACTCTGCCCCCAGCTGCAGCTGCTCAGCCTACCCTGCCTGGCCTTTGTCGGGGCTGCGCTGTGCGCGGCCCCTCCCACAACCCACCCCTCTGCCCTGCAGGAGGCCGTGGAGTCCTGCCTGACCCGGGTCACGAAGCTGGAGCTGCAGCAGCAGCAGCAGCAAGTGGTGCAGCTGGAGGGCGTGGAGAACGCCAATGCCAGGGCGCTGCTGGGCAAGTTCATCAACGTGATCCTGGCGCTCATGGCTGTGCTTCTGGTGTTTGTGTCCACCATCGCCAACTTCATCACGCCCCTCATGAAAACACGCCTGCGCATCACCAGCACCGCCCTCCTGGTCCTCATGCTCTTCCTCCTCTGGAAGCACTGGGACTCCCTCACCTACCTCCTGGAGCACGTGCTGCTGCCCAGCTGAGTGGCCAGCTGGTCCCCACCCTGTGCTCTCCTGGCCTTCAGCTGGCATGCCTCTCTAAGAGGCACCTGGGGACTCCCCGTTCCCTTGGATTTCTCATGTGTCTGGTTTGGCTTCCTGCCCAAACTGTCCATTCCACCGGCTCCTGTCCCTTCTCTGTTCTTGCTTCCATCTGACACCTTCTATCTGTTGGCCTGAAGGGAGCCTTCGAGGGCAGCCCTGGCTGGAGGCAGTGGGGACATCTGTGGCCAAATGGAGCAGAGGTTACCAGGATGGACTGTTTTGATTATTTATAGTTGCACAAGAACTCTCTGCTGACTTGAATGCTGCCGAACGGGAAGGCCAGTGAGAATAGGAGCAGGAGAGAGGAGAGAGCCATGCCTCAGTTTTCCCAGTGAGGAGCCCACCTGGTGCAGCCATGGCTCCCTCCTGTGGAGATAGTCAGGACAAAGAGGGTGATGGGAGGCTCTGCTGGCCCCAGAGAGAGGGGAGGGGCTTCCCAGCTGCCAGAGGGAAGGCTAGCCCACTCCTCCTTCCTCCAGAGCTGGTTTGAGGCAGGGTTCTGGGCAGGGCCCTTTTGGGAGCAGAAAGATGCAGGCTCTGGAGCCAGGTGGGTGTGGCTTTGGACTGTGTTTTCCCTGTTATTCTTCCTGCCTGTCACTGGATCTACTCTTTTCAGGGAAATAGGCCCAGGGGCCCTGAGCCTCAGCCTAAGCCCTTAGGCCTCTGGGAGCACTTGGGTTCTGTTTATTTATTTATTTGTTCATGTGTACCTAATCCCTGCTGAGCTCCAGGGAGAGGCCTGCCCCTTTCCTCTCTCTGCAGCCAGGGCTTGTTCTGGGCTGTCCGGCACTTCCATACCATTCAGCTTCTGGATAGTCCTGGCTGGGAGAAGGAGGGCAAAGCCACCCAGCCCTTCTCCTGAGCAGCCTTTGAGCCAGGATAGGGGGAGCGAAGCTTCTCTTTGATGTCTATTTATTTTGTACGTGTGTGTTTGTGTGGAAGAGGTGGTTTATTGCTTTATTTTTTTAAGGCTGTAGAGTGTTGTGTATGGTTTCTGTTCACATCCCTGCCTCCCCGTTAGCACTTCCAAGAAGAGAGGGGATTTCTCAGAAAAAGAGAGAGAAATCCCCTAGGACAGGGGAGGGAAGTGGCTTCCGGTTGTGGACCTTCCCGAGAAATAAATATCCTCTGAGTTTTCAACCATCCTGTCTGGTGTTGAATGATTGGGCCGTCTCTGTGGAAGCCACAAGTCTCTCCCCACACGCAAGCGTTCTGGGTAACAAACTGGACCTCATCTGTTGGCCTGCGGTCTTCTTCCTCTAGGACCTGACATTGAACATGGGCTATTCTACCCTTCCCGTCTGCTTTGTTCAGCTGAGGCTTTGGCCTCGCTGAGAGGGAGGTGAGATGACACTCACTCCATCCAGATGTCTTGGAGTGCTTTCCAGAAGGGAAGGGAAGGGAAGGAAGGGAAGGGAGGGAAGGGAAGGGAAGGGAGGGTTCCATAGCTTGGAGAAGGTAAGCAGCCCACGGCTTGGATGACAGCAGTCATACCTAGAGGTGACCACTAGAGGGCAGCAGAGTCCTTGTTGCTTTCTTCGGGTTCAGTCCCCAAGAGGCTTCTGTTGGCGTTAGTTGGGCCTTATCGATGCTGTCCACGCAGAGCACAGATCACCAGGAGCTAGAGCGTCACCTTGAATATAGAGGCCAGGCCTTATGTGGCTGCATCCCACTCTTTGGCAGTTAAGGGCACTTACAGAAGGCACTGGATGTCTAGCAAGAAACTTGTGGGAGCTTAGGGGGTCGCCTGAATTTCCCTAATGAGAAGGCGGTGCTGGCCTCCAGCACTATGGAAGCAGGAGAAGGTAGGGAAAGCACCTACACCAAAGTCCTGGCCTGTAGTTAGTGTACCTGGGGCCAACTCCCATTCTTCCCCGGGACTCAGTTTCCACGTCTGTAAAATGGGACTGATGCAATAGCTGCTAATTTCAAAGGGCTCTGCCATTCTGTGGTTCCATAGGGCTGAGAAGTCAAAAGTTTAGCTGTGCCCATGACCTCAGGCTTAAGGGAACTCCGGGAGCCAGGGGCCCGGCCCTGACAAGACCAGAAGGGGCACAGTGCTGGTGCCACGAGGAGCACAGAGCTCACGGTTTCTCCATCTGCTGTGACGGAGTTTCACCAGGTGACCTCGCAGCGCCTTCCAACAGTGTTACCCCCCTTCTCTTCCCACCGCGTGCACATCTCCCTGGGAGGGACTGGGAGGAGGGCACCGCTGGGCCTGAAGCCCACATTCCTGGGCCCCAGGTGGGGGTGAGCTGCTCCAAGCTGCAGACATTTTCCACATTCTTCCCCAAGGTCAGGTGCCTGCACTGCACTGGCTCTTAATGTCACTGCCAGCCATAGCCTGCACGGAAAGGGAGGGGGGAGGAGGGAGGGAGAGAGGGAAGACGTCATTCTCAGCCCATCCTGAGGCTGCAAAGCAAACAGTCCAAGAAGAGAGCTAAGATCCGCTTCAGCTCCAAAGGCATCTTTTGCAAAAAGGACGAACAGGCTCCGTTTAGCCTCATCGAGACAATGTGGTGTCTGGTAAAGCTCTCCCCTAACTGGGAGCTGGGTTTTTCCCTCTGATGGTCACTGATGCCTCCTTGTTTGTGTTGGAGCCTCCACCCTCCGTAAAAAAGGGGTGAATTGCCCCCACTCTGGACCTGCCTCCCTCTCCTGGCAGGGGTTCCTGCCATGGCCTCCTCTGTGGGGGACCATCCTCCTCAGACTGCAGGGCCACGAGGCAGGCTCCTACCAGGGCAACTGTGCTGCCGGTTCTGGCCCCACACTGTGGGTTCAGAGGGCTCAGCCAGGCCCGCGCACCCTGTGGCCTCTGCCTGCCCAGGGTGGGGGCAGCTTAGAAGTCACCTCTTCCTGGACGTGATGCTCTGCCCTTGCAGCAGCACCTGGGCAGACGGCTGGTCAGGAGCTGGCACATTTACTGGGCCCATGCAGAGCTGGCACTCCCTGCCAGCCTTGTGGACACTGGGGCTGCAGGATGTGCAGCCTGAGCAAACACCGAATTCCTCAGTAAAGCACCGGCAAAGGGAGGTGATTTCACCCTGCCATCCAGGTTATTCTGGGCTGATTCCAGGGCAGGGAGAGACAGGGGAGGAGAAGAGACGTGGGGCCACAGGGTGGGAGAAGAAAGGAGTTATCACCGGGGCACTGTGAGGATCCCCACAGCAGGCTTAACTTCCCCAGCAGTGGGAAACTCCAGACTCCAAAATACTCAGAGCATGGGCTTTGGAGCTGGCAGACCTAGGTTCAAATCCCAGAGCTGCCCCTCTCCCTAGACAAGGTTTCAGTTGCTCTCACATCAGTCTCCTCATCAGCCAAATGGAAAGCAAATGACATGTGCCTGACAGGTTTGGGGGGCAAGGGAGAGGACCTTCTGCAGGACTTGAAGGACATTCTGCAGGACTTGAGCCTGGTGCCTGAAACCCAACAAGGGGCTAACCCGAAGCAGTCATAACTACTCCTGCTTCCTGAACGCAGGGCCTCTTTGGGTGCTGAAGAACCTTCACAGAAGGGCTTCTAAGGCAGACCTTGCAGAACTACACAGGCTGAGGGTCACTGAGGAGTCTCAGCCTCAGACACAAGGTGTCCCTGTCCCAAGGGGCCAGCCCCAGCGTGACAGAGGACTGATGAGGCCTGCCTGGCTGCCCGCATGCTGGTCCTGGAGCAGGTCAGTGCACAGCGTCCTCCTCCAGACTGAAGGCCCCAGTGTGGGCGTGGCAACCAGCATCCAGAGGCCTGGGTTTCAGCCCCTGAGACTCAGCGTCTTGCTGGCTGTGAAGTGCTGGGACTCATTTCCTCATCTGAAACACGATAATGATGCCCATGCTACCTACGTGGCAGCCCATTCCTAAGGCTCAGAGGAGATCTCAGATGTGGGTGCTTGCCCCCCCACACCCAGATCTCTCCCTAGGGGAGAGACCTGTCAGGATGCTGCTGGACCGTCTGGGGCCCTGGGGAGGGTTCTGACCTGCTCTTGGCCTGAAGGGATGTAGCCAGCTCCAGATGGAGATGGAAGGAGGAAGCTTGGCCCTGCAGGCACGCTGGGGCAGCGGTGGGGAGGGAGGGAAGGCTGGGACTTGCCTCAGCACATCCAGACCTGCTGGCAGGACCTGAGCCAACCAGAAGGGCAGTCCAATTGGTGTCTTTCACACTTGGGTCCTCCCAGGAGACCTCTCCCTCCCCAGCAGCCGATCCCTGTCTTTAGTCCCCTATTCTCCCAAGGCCAGCTGCCCAGCGCTGGGCAGGTACCTCGGCCGGACCGCGGCCTCCAGGCAGCCACCCGCCCAGTTGGCTCTACTTCCGAAAGCACCCAGAGAAGATTCCACAAGCTCTGCTGCCTGCTAACCTCCTGCCTGAGGTTCTCTTGTTGATTTATTTTGCTTGTTCTTGCAATTTCAGCTCACGGCGGATAAGACCAAAGTAAATACTTTAGAGAGAGCTTAGTCCCTGGCTGGGAGCTCTCTTCCCTGATCTCCTATAGGAAGGCTGCGTTCTCTCTGGGTGCCCACCTCTAGGTAAGAAACCCTCCACTGTCACCTGGAGCTGGGTCCCCTTGTTCTTTTTCTAGTTGAGGTCAGCCCCAAGCCCCCACAGTGAGAGTGGAGGAGAGGAGGAGAGAGTTTCCCACGAAACTGGGCATTAAACGAACTCATGCCAGAGACAAGCCACCCAGACAGACCTGGCATGTGTCTCCGACCGCTCCCCCCCTCACCTGCTCAGCCAGGTGGGGCCAGGCCAAGGATGGGAGACCTGAGAGATGACCACGTGGCTGCTGACGGGGAAGCGCCCGAGGAGGGGTCCCATTTCTTGTTCTGTTTCCTCCTCTGCTGGTCTTGAGGCTCTTGTCATAGTTGGATCCTAGAGTCCAGGTGTGACCCCCAAACCACCCAGCATTAGGTTTCAGTGAATACAAGAAACATGGGTTGTAGCACTTGCTTTGTGTCAGGAACTGGGGTCCCAAAAAAAAGCAAGTCATGGTCCATGCTTTTACAGAGCTCACGGGGCAGTGGGTACACACGCACCCCCCTCCAGTCAGGCGCGGGCAGAGATGGACGCTGCAGCAGAAGCTGGGGTGAGGGTCCAGGGAGGGAGAACTTCATTCTGATGCGGAGCTTTGGGGAGGTTTCTCACAGCACTGGGGGATGGCTAAGAGGCAAGAAGGGCGAGTGTCCCCTCGGAGGGGATGGTGTCGGTCAGGGCCTGGCTTTGCAGGTGGCATAGAAGGCATTGTTCTGTGCTGTACGGGGATGTGCAGCTGTTTCTGGGGGAGAGGCTTCCGAGTCCACTCCAGGGAGAAGGAGCAGGAACGAGGGCATCTTTCAGAGCGGAAGGAGACCCTCACTCCAGAACTCCTGGGCCTTGGGGGCTTCAGAGGGGCTGTTTGTGCTTGGAAGCAGAAGGGGAGCTGAGGGGAGAGGAGGGGAGAGGAGGGAAAGGAGAGCATTGGCTGACGCTCGGACGTGCTGTGTGACACCACTGAGCGGGCCAGGTACCCTCCCTGGGCCTGGACGTCCCCTTCTCCACACAAATGGAGAATTCAGGATGGAGAGATTGACGAGGCTGAGTCTCTGGAAAGATCCAGGAAGGTGACTCTGCTTGCAGCTCCGAGTGCCGTGGCGGGGAGGCCTGGCCTGGGTGTGGTCGGTGAGCAAGAGCGTGCACTGGCGGAAAAGCAGGGGAGCAGCACCGCTGGACGCCGGGGTTGGGGGGGCAGCACTGGTGACTCCAGGAGCGTGAGGGGAGGGAGGCTGGTTCTCTGGACTCTCCTGGCCGCTCTCTCCCCTTCCTCCGGGGGTGAGGCCAAAGGCGAAAGAGACACCAGGGCTCTCCTCTCTGGGTGGCAGCTGGAAGAGTCAAAAGGAAGTGGCGTCCACACACAGCCATCGCCTACTCAGGTGTGATGTGAAGGCGTGGGCAGGCCCTACCCCGGCCAAAGTTACGGCAACCTCAAACCCTTTTCCTAACCAGGACCTTCCAGCCAGCAAATGCTTTTTGAATACACTGATTATTTTATCTTCACAACAACACCAGCGGGTGGCTAAAGAGTTGTCATTCTACCCCATTTTACAGACGAGCAAACTGAGTCCCGGAACTGTGGGGAAAACTTACTCATAGACACAGCTGGTGAACGGCAGACCCAGAACAAGCCTGAGCTTGCTGACAACACCGCTGCCCGAATCGAAGCCCGGCGCCCACAGTTAGGTCAACATTGCTTCTTCATGTACAACTGCAGGTGCCCCTGGGGGTGGGGCAGTAAATCTGGAGCCATTCACATCTTAGTATGAATTAGCCGATCCCATTGAACACTTTTTCTCTATTCTTCCAGAGGAGGGAAAGGCTAGGGTTTGCGGGCATGAGGAGAAAACTCTTTCCAACAGTCACAAAGGGAAGACAACACTTCCACAAATCCCGATGACTTTCCATCCCTTCCCAAGCCTGGGCCCTTCAATTCGCCTGTAGGAGCGTCTGCTTTGTGAACTGCGTGGAGGGTGCCGAGGTCAGCCTGACAATCCCTTTCTCTTCGAACCTCTTGAAATCTATCCTGAAAGACAGATAAAAGCAGGTAAATGACAGTGCGAGCTGGTAACCGCTCACTGGAGATACAATCTAAGGAAGGGCAACTAACGCTGGAGGGGTCTGGACTGGCAACGCTGCCCTCGCTCCAGGACACACCCCTTGTCATCCATTTTCCACCCATTTTTCGTCCCAGTGCCTCATGAGCCTTCAAACCAGAAAGTCCTCTTTGTTACTTCATGCATGTCCCTCTTGCCCAGCAGTGCCCAGGACACCTGGCCATGCCCAGTGATGCCACCCTGTAACCTCAGCAGCTAGGTGAGGAGCCATGGGGCCTTTATGGAATCTCCGGCCAACGCTCCCATTATACATATGAGGAAACAGGCCCAGAAAGGGGACATGACTTGCCCAAGGTCACCACAGTGAGGTGGTGCTGTAGGAGATGCCCCCACCACAACAACCAGGCCTGGACAGGGAGAGGGTATGAGTGAGGGGCCCCTGTGGTCTGTGCACACGGATGAAGAAAGAAGGTAAGGGGTGTGCAGGGAGGCAGAGGGGTCCTGACTCTGCCCTGAGGAGAGAAGTCTCTGAAGCCAGGGAGGAGAGAGAGGGTGGTGGGGGAAGCACCTGTCAGAACAGGCTCAGATGGAGGCAGGGCAGAAAGCCCCCCTGACACCTGGTGTCATCGTTCACACTCAGTCTTATTGGACCCTTGCAAGCCAGGGCTACTTAAAATTAAATTTAGCCCTGGCTGGTGTGGCTCAGTGGATTGATCGTGGGCTGTGAACCAAAGGGTCGCCAGTTCAATTCCCAGTCAGGGCACATGCCTGGGTTGCGGGCTAGGTCCCCAGTATGGGGCGTGTGAGAAACAACCACACATTGATGTTTCTCTCCCTCTCTTTCTCCCTCCCTTCTCCTCTCTCTAAAAAATAAGTGAAAAGAGCCCCGGCTGGTGTAGCTCAGTGGA
Organism: Micronycteris hirsuta; assembly: GCA_004026765.1. NCBI lineage: Eukaryota > Metazoa > Chordata > Mammalia > Chiroptera > Phyllostomidae > Micronycteris > Micronycteris hirsuta. The sequence continues at coordinate 19,185 of PVJI01007704.1, read as the reverse complement.
TTGAGCGCGGGCTGGGAACCAGAGGGTCCCGGTTCGATTCCCAGTCAGGGCACATGCCTGGGTTGCGGGCCAGGTCCCCAGTGAGGGCCACGTGAGAGGCAACCATGCATTGCTGTTTCTCTCCCTCTCTTTCTCCCTCCCTTCCCCTCTCTCTAAAAATAAATAAAAATAAAATCTTTTAAAAATAAATAAATAAATAAAAATAAGTGAAAAGATAACCTACTAAGAGTAGAAGAAGATATTTGGCAATGATATATCCAATAAGGGTTTAATATCTAAAATACATAAGGCATTCATACAACTGAACACCAAACAACCCAATTTAAAAAAAAATGGGCAGAGGATTTGAATAAATATTTCTCCAAAGAAGACATACAGATGGACAATAGACATATTAGAAAATACTCAACTTCACTAATCATCAGAGAGATGCAAATTAAAACCACAGTGACCTGCCAGAATGGCTATCATCAGTAAATTAACAAACAGCAAGTGCTGGCGAGGACGTGGAGAAAAGAGAATCCTGGTGCACTGTTGGTGGGGATGCAGGCTGGTGCAGCCACTGTGGAAAACAGTATGAGTTTCCTCAAAAAAACTAAAAATGGATCTGCCTTATGACCCAGTGATCCCACTTCACTAATTTGAAAGAATATATGCACTCCTATGTTCATTGCAGCATTATTTACGGTAGCCAAGATATGGAAGCAACCCAAGTGCCCATCAGTAAATGAGTGGATAAAAAAGTGATGCTACACATATGCAGTGGAATGTTATCCACCCATAAAAGTACGAAATCTTACCATTTACAACAGCGTGGGTGGACCTAGAGGGTATTATGCAAAGTGAAATAAGTCAGCCAGAGAAAGACAAATACCATAAGATTTCACTCATATGTGACATTTAAAGAACAAAAGAAACAAAAAATGGAAGCCGACTCACAGACAGAACAGACCGACCGTTGCCAGACGGGAGGGAAGCTGAGAGGCTGGATGAAAGCAGTGAAGGGTTGGGAAGTGCTGGCTGGCAGTCGCAGAACAGCCGCGGGTGCAAAGCACAGCCCGGGGAACACAGTCAGCGACAGTGTGACAGCTGCGCGTGGGGCCAGGCGGGCGCCGGAAATGCTGGGCGACCGCTTTGTAAAGCGTGTGATTGTCCAACCACTATGCCGCACACCTGAAACTGATACAGAATATTATTTAATGTAAACTGTTATTGAAAAATAAAAAATGAATAAATTAGTCAAGATCACATAAACTTACCATTTTATTCCTCAGCTGCACCAGCCACACGCCCGACGCCAGCGGCCGCGGGGGCCAGTGCTGCCGTGCTGGACAGCGCAGACGCAGCATTGCCTGTCAGGCAGAAGGTTCTGTCTGGACGGCGCAGCTCGAGACATGTTACATGTGTAATTTCTTTTAAAACCAGTTTTTCTGAGTGTCACTGATACCTGTTGTAGAAAATTTAAGAAGGGCACTCAGATCACAGGTGGCTCCTCCCCCCGTTATCAGCATTTGCCGTCTGGCCTTCCGGCCATTCTCCTCCTCCTTCTTTTTAGAGAGAGAGGAACGGAGAGAGAGAAACATTGATGAGAAAGAGAAGCATCAATTGGTTGCCTCCCATATGTGCCCTGACAGGGAATCAAACCTGCAACCTTTTAGTTATGGGACGACACTCCAACCAACTGAGCCCCACAGACCAGGGCCATTATTCTTCTTTTATTTAAAAAATCCAAATAACACGCAATCACTGTGAAAAACGCAGGCAGTGTAGCAGCACAGAGAGTAAAGGTGCCGTCCCAGACGCCTCGCAGAGGACAGCGCTGCCAGCAGTGTGGCAGGTACTCGCCCCTCGGTCTGAGTCCCCCTCAGTCAAGGGGCCGCTTTGACCACAGGATCTCCCTTGCACTGTCTTTGCCCTCATCTGCCTTCAAGGCTTCCAGGCCCTCTCCTTCCACTGACCCAGAGTGCCCCAGGGCAGCTGACTGTCCTCTGGGTGGGTCCCTGGACTCAGCTGCCCTCCCAATGGCCTCTGCTTTGCACCCTCTGCCCTGGAGGCCCCTCTGACCCTCTCCTGCACCCAGCCCTGCTCCCTCCTCCGCATCAGGCCCAGGGAAGGCGCCTGTGTACTTTCACCTCACTTGCCCGGTCATTCCTCCCAGCCATCATTCTCGGGGGCAGCAGCAGAAGGGCAGCATGGTCCAGAGCAGGGCTCTTGGATCAGACATTCACAGGTAGCTAACCTCTCTAGGTCTCCTTTTTCTCATCTGAAGAATGGAGATAATATCTGACTCAAAGTGTTGCTGTGAGAATTAAATGAGATGATAGATGTAAAACATTTTGCATGCCGAGATAGTTATTATTGTCATTTTACAGATGAGAAAACTGAGGCTCAGCAAGCTCTAGGCACCTCTCAGGGCTCAGCAAGCTCTAGGCACCTCTCAGGGCCCCGCTGGCAGGAGGTGGCAGGAACCAGGGCTCTAACCGGTGTCTGTCTGGCTCCAAAGCCCGTGCCAGTGCCCCCACAGGGCAACCCCTTTCCAAACCTCGCCCCTAAGCTCAGCTCTGGGACACCTTCCTTCAGGTCCATAGGGAAAGGAGGATGCAAGGAAGACAGCAAAGAACTGAACAGCGGTCCCACACCGCGGCCTTGTCCCCCCCCCCGTGGGCCCACCCTCCCCTCCTCCCACGGCAGATTGCCTTCTCTGAGGCACACGTCTTGCTCTTTGCAAACCTCTGTTCCCTCACGTGTACAACCCTGGCAGCCTGAGCTTCTGAGAGCTGCAGCCCATAGGGGCATCAGGAACCCAGACTTGGGCTTGACGGGGGGTCTGAGGGTGACTCTGTCCCTCGGACCAGACCAGACCCCAGTGAGGGGCAGGAAAGGCACCGTGGGGCACTGACCTCCAGTTACCCTCACTCTCCCCAGGCTCCCTGGGGCCCTGAGGTAGGGTGGGGTGCTCAACAGGCCTGCTAGGTAAGAACAGGTCTGCAAGGAGGTGTAGGAAGGGTGTGGTGGGAGGGTGCGCCGCTCAGACCCAGGTGTGATCACTACAGGGGGGCACGCCTGCCAGCTTCCTCTGCTGTGCCAGACAGGGCAGGGCAGCGGCTCCCACAGGCTGGGCCTCTGGGCCCTTAGCAAGGAGTGAGTGGCGCTGGACCTCCTGCCCCTCGCCACCCACCCAGAGCCAGCTCACCAGCCCTGCCTCGCTGGGTGGTGGTCAAGGACGGCCAGGGAGCCAAACCCCAATGGCCCCAGAGCTGTGAGAACCAGAGTGAGAACCTGCCCTCACAGGCCCAGCCTGCCAGACGCCTTGTCTCCCTCAGCTGCCCCCCCCCCCCCCCCCCCCCCCCCCCCCCCCCCCCCCCCCCCCCCCCCCCCCCCCCCCCCCCCCCCCCCCCCGCCCCAGAGGGAACAGGAGCACACAATGGCCACAGCTGACTCACCAATGAGCCGTCTTCCCATCCCACTCCCTCTGGCCAGCCCAGGGCCCAGCTTGTCTCCCAAGGGGGCTGGAGACCCATCCTCCTCGCCACCAGCTTCTTCCCTGTACCCGGCCTTGCTTTCTCACTTTGTGCGACACACGGCAGGTCCCTGTGGGTGGGGGGCGGTGTTTGCCACAGATCCAGGCAGTCGGAGCGACACCTTCCAGAAAGCAGACGGTGGCCGGAGAGTGCCCTGCCCCGCCCCTTCACCCGCTCTCCCTGAGCCCCGGGGAGGTAGTGACCATTGTCGTTTCTTCATCTCCTTCCATGACAGAGCTCAGCCCCGACCCCCAATTTCTCCCCTGCTGAAAGACCAGGTATGTGGGGCCCTGGGGATCCCAGTCCATTCACTCCATGTGGGACGGAGCTCGCTGCAGGAAAGTATTTACAGTGAAGGAGCAGGGCGGGGGGCGGTCAGGGGGTGGAGGGATCAAGCAATAAGGAAAAAAGACTCACGGACATGGGCAACAGTGTGGTGATTGCTGGCAGAGGGGTGGGCATAAGGGGATGAATGGTAATGGGAAAAGTACAATTAAAAAAAGTATTTCCTCTTGCTGAGTCTGCCTCTCCGTAGACCACTTTCAGCACTTCAAGACTCGAATGTCCGCTCCCAGTCCCCATCTGCTCTGTAGTTCGTTGCTCGGGCCAAATCAGTTTTTCCGGTCTTTCCTCCTGAGACTGGTCTCAAGACCTTCCTACAGCTGGCCTGTGTCCTCTGGACACCTTTCCATTTACCCACGTTTTTCTGGAAACATGGTGTCTAGATGAGGCACGAGTGCCAACCAAGGCCAGGCCAGCACGGAGGTGACGCCCAGACATCACGTCCGAGACCGGGGCTCGAGGCGCGGAGCTCTGCTGCCTCGCTGGCCCGCTCAGGCCTCTGGGGAAGTGAGCGCCTCCCGGCGTGTTGGACCCAGGTGCTGTTTCGCCATGTCCGTGGTGAACAAGTGTGCACAGGTCACCCAGCCTCCAAGGACTTGCAGGACCCTCCTCCTGCCTCATGGGGGTTTTCTGGCAGGTGACTCCCCACGGAGGGAGCCCCAATGATCAGGCAGTGATTCTTAACAGGTGTTCACTTGTGGATTCCCTTCGGAGTCTGCTGGAAGACTCCACCCTATTCCCAGAAAAACGCACCTGCTCGAAGTCCCACAAACGACACCAGGACTTCCCGCAGACCGTCCCTGAACCCCAGGTTAGGGTTCCCATCTAAAAGCTGATGCCTGAAAAGTAGATTCTGTGACAGCCCCGTGTCCAGACTATCGGGCCCAGAGCAAACTCAGAGAAACGACCTCTCGGACCAGCGCTGTGCTCGAGAGCTCACAAAGCACGCCACGCGTCTCACCGCAGACAGCCCCGAGGACACAGATTATAACCGAACAAATGAGATGTCAAGGCCCAGAGAGGTGCAGCGACTTGCCCAATGCCGCACAGGCAGTCTGGCCAGACTCTTCTACCCACATGAGGCCTCAAAGAAGCCCAGCACAGTGGGGAAGACACAACAAAGAACCCGCTCCACGTGGCTGCTGGGGACACTGGCCCGGACTGCCCAGCGGGCTCCTGCTGCTGCTGCTGCACAGAAGTGCGACCAGCCTGGCCTCGTGGTGAGCTGTGGCTCTGGCACCTCCTCGGCAAAGGCGGAGAAGGGCCAACTAGTCAGGCTACGGCTTGTGGAAAGGGAAGGACGAGGGCAGAACACAGGCCTGGAGCCCGAACCTCAGGGACCTAGGGGACAGAGAAAGAGCCTTCGACCCCCATCTCCCCCAAGAGTGCAGACGCCCCTCTTAGCAGGAGCACACACCCAGGAGAATAAATGTGGCGGGGGTGTGGTGGGCTGGGAGCCAGGACAGAGCACATCTGAGTGTATGAGGTTTACATACAGGCACCAGAATCGACTACTTGAAGTCAGTGTTTAAGTTTCCAAAAACTTCTTGTTCCCTAAAAACCCCTCTACTTAACCCAGAAAACTTCTCAGCCTGCAAGGGCCAGCTTACACCACCCTCCTCCCCACCGAAGCTTCCCCGAGGGCACTCTGGCTCAGGACCTTGCTCCCTTCCCAGGGTCTGGGTTCAAATCCCACTCAGACCCTGTCTGGTCCTTATCCGACCTCTCTGTGCCCCTAGCAGGCTGCAGCTCAGAACTCAGTATCTCACCCCAGCCGCTGGCAAGAAGGGTTCCACCCGTTCCTGTTCGGTAGGCTCCGGGCACTAGAAATGGTGCACTGTCTTTTGCTTCCACTTGTTCTGTGACTCCAAGCCGGGTCCAAAACCATGGTCACAGACAGCCAGCCCCCCTCAATCCCCCTCTCCCTTAACTGGAAGCCTATTATGGCCTTTAACCCCCCTTGAAGAAGAATCTAAAAGGTTTTTCCAGGCTCTGGTAGGTGAGGGAGAAGGTTCAGAAAACTGTCATTTCTGTCCCAACCGGATTATTTCCTTTTGCTCCAAACGGTTGGCAGAAATGGGCAGAGGAGGGGTCCAGAGCTGGGAGCGTGGCTCTGGATGATTCTCTGTCCTCCACAAGTTTGCATCTTGGGCCAGGACTGGGAGTTGCTGAGGGTGGGGCTCGGGTTTGCCGCGTGCGGTGCTCGGGCCCTCGGCGGTTCGCTTGTGTCACGGTGAACTCATGCATTCGCATTGCTTTTGTGCAACTGTCTCCTCCACTGGACTTCCAGGCTCCGGGGGGGCAGGAACCACGTTTTATTCAATCCAGGACCTCCAGGGCCTGGTACAATGTCAACTACGGAGGCGATGCTCCGTACGTGTTGAAAAAACATGCTTTGCAGCCTCCCTGCCTCTCTTATTTCTGGGGCTCCCCTGCTTCTCTTCATGGAAAGAGCTTCTTCGAGCCCCCCATGCGGATGCCAGGAGCTGCTGCCCTCCTCCTCTGGGTTGCTGCCGAGGCAAGTTCTTGGCCGCTGCTTGTTCCCAGCCCCACGTGTGCTTTTCTGACCGCCCCCACCCCCAGCGATCGCTGCGCACAGCCTACCCACACATCGACGCACTCCGCTGCCCGGCCTCCTGACAGACCTCGCCCTCACTGCAACCACAGCTATTTTTAGCAGAATCTCATGCTTTTGACATCCTCTCCTGCCCGTACCCACCCTTCACCCACCAGTGTCACTTCCCCCCTTTGATAACAACAACTTCGGGGATGATGTGTTTCCTTCACCTCCTCCTCTGCTCATCCCGGCTGTCTGGCACCCCGGCTGTCTGGCACCCCGGCTGTCTGGCACCCCGGCTGTCTGGATTTCTTGGAGGGTGAGTGACTCTCCTCCAAGAAGTTTGTTCCCCAGGCTGGACCCTGGGTCCCTAAGCATTTAGAGGCCTGCTCTGGAGGGCCCCAGACACACTCAATTTTCTTTCTTTTTTAAACTAAAAAAAAAAAAGATTTTATTTATTTATTTTTAGAGAGGGGAAGAGAGAGAGAAAGAGAGGGAGAGAAACACCAATGTGTGGTTGCCTCTTACTCACCCCCGACTGGGGACCTGGCCTGCAACCCAGGCGGGTGCCCATGTGCCCTAGACTGGGAATGGCACCCGCGACCCTCTGGTTTGCTGGCCAGCGCTCAATCCACTGAGCCGCACCAGCCACGGCCGCACTTGCTTTTCTTAAAGCTGTCCAAAATGGAGAGTTCTCCACCCTTTCCTAGGTCAGAATCCCAATGTCCTCTTAGTCTCACCTAAACCTTTCCGGTCCCCAGGGTTGCCAAATTCAGCAAATAAAAGTTCAGAACACCCATTTAAGTGTGACTGGCGGCAAACAGCACTGCCGCAGGGCGGTGCGTCCCAGGCGGTGCCACACTGACGGTGTTCGGTGCTTGCCCGAAGCTCCCGTTCCGCGGGCGTCCTGTGTCCGCTCTGGCGGACCTGCTGCCACCCTGTGTCCTCTCGCCGGGGCGCGGTTCTCAGATGCTGTGGTCTCAGGATCCCTCAACTCTTAAAAAGGACTGTGAACACGCGAACCGTGTCTATGTGGGCGAGTGGACGTTCATCATATTAGAAATGAAAACAGAAGTTTTAAAAAATAGTATCAATTTATTTTAAAACAACAGTTTAAAGCAACTGATAACTCATTGCATGTTCATACAAACTCTGATATGACCATGTTTTGTCCATGTTCATACAAACTCTGTGATATGACCATGTTTTGTCCATGTTCATACAAACTCTGTGATGTGACCGTGTTTTGTACATGTTCATACAAACTCTGTGATATGACCATGTTTTGTGAAAGAGAAGAACTTAGTGAGGGTGGTATTGTTCTACACTTTTGCAAATGGCTTTAAGTATGGCTTAATTAAAGAGCTAGATTCTTTACAACTTTTTTACATTTTACATTGTGGTAAAAACGCATTAACATAAGATTTACCATCTTTTTAAAAAAAATCAATTTTAGAGAGAGAGGAAAAGAGAGAGAGAGACACCAATTTGTTGACCCACTTATTATGCACTCATTGGCTGTTTCTTGCATGTGCCCTGACTGGGGATTGAACCCACAGTCCTGGTTCTAAGCACCTGAGCTCCCGGCCAGGGAGAAGACTCACCACCTCAAGCAGCGCACGTTCACTAGGTTAAGTGCGTGCGTGTTGTTGGATCCGCGTGCCTCCTGCAGCGTTCGGTCTGTTGGTATCATACACTATAAAGCCCCTGGAAAATTCCTCTGTACCCTCATGAGAGAGTTAGAGTGAAAAAGGCAAATGATGTTTTCATAGTATTAGTAAAACAGCTTTGACCTTGCCTATCCTCTGAAAGAATTTGGGACCCTCCCCGCAGGGGTCCCTGGACCACACTCTGAGAACCAATGCTCTGGCATGATACAGACTTCAGTGGTGATCAGTATCAGCTCCTTTGCCTCTTAAAGTTAACCTGGGGCAGGGATGGTGTGAGAACGCACACAGAATTCAATGTGACTCCAAACCGGTTCTCATTTCTGAGACGAGTAGGGGGGTGGGAGGCTGGGTCTTGCCCAGTGCCTCGGTGAAGGTGAAGAAACAGGTCTACGAAGACTCTGACCCAAGGGACACAGGTTGCGAAGCAGCCAGCTGACTCAGGTGCGCGAGAGAGACAGCGGCAGCTCTGTCTCATTTCAGGCCTAAGAGGCATCTGACGAAGGTGCGGAGGCACGAGTGAATGAGCCTGGTGGTGGCTCTGGCTCCTTGGGAACAGGGTCAGTAAGCCAGCTGCTTGCAGCCCCACTCCGCCCCAAACACGGCTGGGGAGGGAGGGGGCTCTCCCCGGTGGACTCTCTTCCTCGTTTCTGCCTGGTCTGTGTCTCCTTCCAACCCTTGCCGTCCTTTTCCATAACGGCTAAGTGGAGGAAAGTCTAACATTGGCCGTAAGGAAGGACCCTTGGACTGTCGCATTTCAGCTGAGTGCCCTCAAGTGAGACCCTGCCTAGACAACTAAAAAACCCTGGTCAAGCAAGCTCATCCCTTTACTGACCAATCCAGTGACCAAAGAGTGGGCCCCAAACCCATCAGTGGTCTGTCTCACTCACATCCACACCAGTGGCTCTTTACCACCAAGTCCCGTGGGACTTGAGAGTCTCACACGTGTTCTGCACCACACATATGCCCTCAGCACACTTTCCTCTGTGCCGTTCACGGTCATCCTGGAGGAGTTAGTTTATAGCTTCGACTTTATTGTACATAAATTCCTGGACGGAGGGGACCATCTTTATTGTTTCTGTACTTTTCATGGCACCTCGGACAATGGTGAGGTCTCAACACACGTTGACAGTCATGAGGGGGTGGGCTTTTACTGATTTAACTATCAGATTTCCCTCTGTAAGGGGCCGGGGCCGGGGCCAGGAAAGCGGGCGGAGGCCCTGTATGAAACATTTGTTGAATACCTGCCCTCACTCTGTAGGTTTTCCTTGTCCAGGTTGCGCTTGCGGAGCGCGCGCGTGCGTCCTGTATTTCGCCCCGGCAGCAGCGTGACTGGGGTGAGTGGACTGCGAGGGTGACCCTTGCAATGAGCTCTGCCTGGGACAAGGATGTGCTAAGCCAGGGAGGCTGTCGCTGTGGCACCACATTTGTGTGGGGTGCTCTCCAAAGCTGTGCCGGGAGAGGGTGTCCTGGCACCACTGCCTGGTGCCCCGGCAGAGGATCGGCCGGCGTGTTGCGAAGACCATTCAGCTCTCACGCTCTGAGTAACCTTCCCACTGAGCTGAGCTTCCCGTTGTGTGAAATTGCCAACACACAGTGAACGTGCTCATCAGCAAATCCCAGTATCTGGTTGGCTTGACAGCAGTTCGATTTTTCTTAATAAATCAGGAAGTTGGCATTCTGACTGTATCCGTTCATCTCCTGGAGACATGTGGGTCTGCCCTGCAGTCTCCTAAGCCTGTGTGAGGTTTCTGAGCCGCAAAATGAGCCCCAGACCCTGAACTCTGGAAAGGTCTCAAGGGAAACCTGGCCACCATGCAAAGCTCTGTCAAAGGGCCAGCTTGCACTCCCCAGTGCCCACCAACCTCTCCACTGGCTTTCCCTTTTACAGAGAACCGGGCACCAGGCTTGCAGGCAGAATGAGCCAGGAGTCCCTCAGTGGATGAGGGATCCATGCCAGTGGCTGCCCTGCTGCTGCTACCAGCCAGGGCCCTGCCTGCTGGACACCAGAATGATCACAGGCCAGACTCTGCAGCCAGGCCAGGAGGGTGATTCACAGTCTGGCTGGGTGAGCTTCCAAATGTCATCGCCTCCTTTCCCCAGCTTCCAGGCGGGGCATGTCGTCAGTCCTGCTGCGCCAATAAGTGTCCAAAGCCCAGGTCCCATGCAGCCTGGGTCATCTGCAACTGTCAACCATGGGGAGAAAGTGGTGCAGAGTGGGGAGGAGGTGGTGTTGGCTGGGCCCGAAACTCTAAAGGCAGAGCTAACACTTCCCCCCGGAAATGGAGTTTTGGCTCCTCGGGCTGGGAAAATCCTGGCCGGTCATGTTTGTTTACCACAGAAGCTGTGTCAGACTGGCCCTATCTCCTAAAAAGCCCTGCTGTTTTTAGAATTCCATTAGTCAAAGGCAGTCCCACAGCCTTCCTTTCCTCTGGAAATTCCTTTGGGGGAGGGGACAGAGGCGAGAGACTGGCCCTTTCTAGGAGGCAGAAACCTGAAATCAGAGTTTTTGCCCATTTATGGACTTGAAGCCCCTTCCCCATCTGAGGATTACTCATTCCCCCAGTTTGACCTGAAAATGGGGTGGTGGGTGGAATTGAGAAAGTGGATTATCCCCGTGAGGGTTGGAGACTGGGGAGAGAGAAGGGAAGACAATGATAAGCATGGGGAATGCCTTTTCAAAGCAGCCAGTGAGGGGAGGATTTTAGAGCCAAAGGTGGTAGAAAAGAGAGAGAAAGAGAAAGAAAGGCAAAAGGAGAACCCTGTGTCCCAGAGGGAAGCTGCCGGCCTGGCAGAATGAAATTCCTTTAAAGGCAGAAGCTCCGTGGAGGTAGGTGAAGGGTCCTCACCTGGAGTAACTTCAGTGTGATCAGAGCTACTTGCCAGGCTTGTTAAAATGCAGATTCCTGGGCCCTCGGTGGGCTGTGCTCAAGCTCCCCAGTGATCCGAAGAAGGAAGCTCTGGCAGGAAGCAGCCTGGGAACTGGAGATCTGGCTCATCCTCTGGGGGCCTCAGTTGTATGAGGCAACTCCCACCCCTCTGCCAAGGTCGAAGCAGAGCTCGGCCCAAGGGTGACATTTCTAATGTTCTTATAAAATCTGTGAAAGCATTTCAAGATGTTCAGTCATGGAGTTACAGAGGCGAGGGTCCTGAGAAGCCTTTCAGTGCAGCCCCTCATTGTACAGATGGAGAAGAGCCGAGTCTCAGGAAGGTTCAGCTGTATGAAGGACCGTTTCCCCCAACCTTCTCTCTTCCCTAAGGCGAAGCTCCTTGGTCTTCCTCAGGAGAAAGCCGATCTGCCTTCCCACCTCCCCCGCTATTTTTTTTTAAGATTATATTTATTTATTTTTAGACAGAAGAGAAGGGGGGGAGAGAGGGAGAGAAACATCAATGTGTGGTTGCCTCTCACGTGGCCCCCACTGGGGACCTGGCCTGCAACCCAGGCCTGTGCCCTGACTGGGAATCGAACCGGTGACCCTTTGGTTCGCAGCCCGTGCTCAATCCACTGAACTGCACCAGCCAGGGCCCCACCTCCCCCACAATTAAGCTTTCACAAGCAATTGATGAGCTAAGTAAACAAATGCTTTGCTATTCAGTAAAGTCTTAGATTCTACAACTCAGAGACTTCTGAGATTGTCTAGTCCAAGTTTCCACCCCGAGCAGGAATTCCTTCCAGCAACCACTCCTAAATCTCTACCTCCAAGTCCCATCACTCCCCCAGTTTGCAGACACCTTACACCTCCGATGGCCGCTGGGGGCCAAAGTGCTCCCAGCCCCCCGCCACTCTGCCCGCAACCATTCCTTGTCCTGGCTAACGGGCACTTCCGGCCAAAGGTCATGGAGTTGCGCTCCCTTCCCCTGCTCTTCTCAACAGCAGCTAGAGGAATTTCTTAATAAAAATCAAAAGTCAAATTATGCCACCTTGTTGAAAGCTGGTTCTCCTTTTCTTTCAGAATAGAAGCCATAGCCTGTATAATGCTCCCAGGCCCAATGTTATCTACTCCCCACCGCCCCCCCCTTTTTAAAAAAAGATTTTATTTTTATTTTTAGAGTTAAGGGAAGGGAGGGAGAAAGAGAGGGAGAGAAACATCAATGTGTGAAAGACACATTGGTCCGTTGCCTGTCGCGCACCCCCAGCTGGGGACCTGGCCCACAACCCAGGCATGTGCCCTGACTGGGAATCGACAGTGACATGTGGGTTCCCAGGCTGGCACTCAGTCCACTGAGCCACAGCAGCCAGGACCTCATCTCTTTTGACCCCGTCTCTGCTACTCTTCCTTCACACACTCCAATCCAGCCTCATGGCTGTTCTTCAAGTTGCCTGATCGCTCCACCTGAAAGTCTGTGTTTGGCTGTTCCCTCCACTGGAACACTGTTCTTCCAAACATCCACTCCTTCAGGTCTTCGCACAAGTGCCACGTTCTCAGCGAGCCCTTCTTTGACCGTCCCTACTTAAGTTATATTCCCTGTCCCCACCATCTCAATACCGCACCCCCATTTTCCTAATACTTATTACCTATTGATATAGCATCTAATTTTTTCAAGAGGATATGAGAATAGGTGCTACTCAAGCTTCTTTCCCATCTATAATTTTATCTGGTACCATAATTCAATTTAGATATATTGCATAGGATATGCCAACAATCATTAATAACCAAATAAGCTTTTAATGGTGAACTCCCGGTCATGACACAGTAACTGCCAATTCAACTCCACCACGTTTCTGAAGAAAGTGGCATCTGTGCCCAAGCAGGTTGGGAGTACATTTCAAATGGAGCCTGGCATCGCCCTGAAGGAATTCCCACGTCACACCGATGGCTTCAGAATAGACTAACTTTATGCAGCACATTTAAAATTTTTTTTTTTAAGATTTTATTTACTTTTAGACAGAGGGGAGGGGAAAGAGGGGCAGAAATATCAATGTGTGATTGCCTCTCGTGTACCCCTTACTGGGGATCTGGCCCTGCAACACAGGCATGTGCCCCGACTGGGAACCAAAGTAGCGATCCTTCGATTCTCAAGCCAGCGCTCAATCCACTGAGCCACACCAGCCAGGGCTACACACCACATTTAAAAAAAATTGATTTTAGGCCTAGCTGGTGTAGCTCAGTGGATTGAGTGAGGGCTGGGAACCAAGCAGTCCTGGTTCGATTCCCAGTCAGGGCACATGCCTGGGTTGCAGGCTGGGTCCCCAGTGAGGGCCATGAGAGAGGCAACCACACATTGCTGTTTCTCTCCTTCTCTTTCTCCTTTCCCTCTCTCTAAAAATAAATAAATAAATAATCTAAAAAAAAAGATCTATAAATAAAAAAAATTGATTTTAGAGAGAGAGAGAGTGGAAGGGGGAAGCAGACATCGATTTATTGTTCCACTTATTTATGCATTCATTGGTTGATTCTTGTATGTGCCCTGACTAGGATCTGAACCCACAACCTTGGCACATTGGGACGATGCTCTAAGCAACTGAGCTACCTGGCCAGGGCTACAAATCACATTAAAAAAAAAAGATTTTATTTATTTATTTTTAGAGAGGGGGAAAAGAGGGAGTGACATTGATTGGTTGCCTCTCGCATGCCCACAACCAGGAACCTGTCCTGCAACCCAGTCATGTGCCCTGACTGGGAATCGAACCAGAGACCTTTCAGTTTGCAGGACGACACCCAACCCACTGAGCACACCAATCAGATTTACACCGCACATTTTTCCAAAGACACGTCTATCAGAGTCACGATCGGAGTCGTATTTAGCAATCAACAACATGAGTGCCAAAGAAGTGTCTACGTTAAAACCCTTTCTTGGAATGCTTCACACTTTCCACCAAACAGAAGCAAAAACAACCCATTATACAATTGTCACAAATACAGTCCTCAAGTTTTTTGCCCACAAACATGAGAATTGTCTGAAATACGTCTTCTTTGCAGCCCCTAGGCCCTGCCACCACTGTGCTTAACCGAGTCCGTGAGTCTGTGGTAAACTGTAGATTCCCCGTCGCTTCTCGGGCCCCCTCTCCTGCTGAGTGCTGTTCCTGCCGTCGCCAGAGCCGCTGCTACTGGAGGAGCTGCCACAGCCATCTCGTCCTGTGATTTGGCAAAGTGTTGGCCTCGCCGCTGCAGGGGCCAGAGCTCTGCCGCCAAAGTCTCCTCCTTTCTTGAGTCCAAAACTTGAAGATTGATGGTTGTAATCACCAAAATCATGGTAGCTTCGGCCACCTTCGAAAGTGCTTCTACCATCACCAAATCCATTAGAGTTATCCCACTGCCACCATATCCACCACCACCTCGGCCACCACCTCTGAAGTTTCCTCTGTGACCAAAGTTGTCGTTCTCAGCAAAACCACCTCCATGACCAACACCGAAGTTTCCAGAACCACTTTGGATGTGTGAAGCAGTAGCCATCTCTTGCTTAGATGGGGCCTCTTGCTTTTTGCCACTGCCTCGGTCAGTGACGATTTCAATCACTTCAGCTTTCCCGTACTGTTCAAAATAAGCCCTTAGGTGGAGTTCTTCAGTGTCTTTAACACCACAACAAAAATCTTTTCACAGTGACGTGGTTATCAGGCCTTCGAGAATCTTCTCTTGAGATAGCCTCACTGGTTCCACAGCTCTTCCATCCACCTCGTGCGGCCTTGCATTCCTGGCTGCATCCACGGCCTCTGCAGTGGAGTACGTGACAAACCCAAAGCCTCTGGCTGCTCAGACAGACTCTCGTTGGTTGTTTCAGAGCGTGAACCTCCGATGAAGAGCTTCCACAGCTGTTGGGGCACTTGGGAGACTCTGACTTAGACATGACAACTGTGGGAGGGAGACTTCAAGGATGCTCGCTTGGTGGTATCCACCTGCAGAAAGTGATACAGTAATTTACATGTTTGTTATACCTATTGCTTTGTTATCTTTCTCCACTAGAATGAAAGCCCTGTGAAGGTAGAGATCTTTGTCTGTTTTGTTCACAAATGTGTCCCGAGGGACTAGAACAGTGTGTACCGTAGGTACTCAGTCAATAAATACTTGCTGAAGGACTGAACGAACACATTATGTAGGGGCTGCCTTACAAGCTGAATCCTGGGTTTCATTAGCCCTTTCGCATTGGTCTTGGACCTGCTTTCTGAGCCATGAGCCTACAAGTCTATTCCCTTTTTTCAGAAGACCACGTTCTGTCATCTGTTATGTGCTTTTCCCCCAGTCTCTTCTTCTGCTCAAAAATGCCTCGGCTTTTCAGGTACTCTTTTGTCCTGGGTCCATGGGGTCTCCTGACCTCGGGACATACTTCAGCGGCCAGTCAGTCTTCAGATTCTGACTCACAGAGCTGACCCAGAAGCTCTAGCAGGATGCGGGCACTGTGCCTGGCAGGGGACTGCTGTTCCAGACACATCTCAGTCATCATTTCCATTCACTGGAGCCCATCAGGAGGGCCAAGCAGCCCTCAGTGAAGGGGGTCGTCCTGCGGACAGGCTAACATCCCATGGGGCTTTCCCTGAGTCCGCACAGAGGAGACTTGGCTCTGCGAGGGGGCTTCCACCCAGGGACAGCCTGGATGGACTTGCTCCAGGAAAGGGCTGAGGGTGGGAGAGGATTCTGGCCAAGACATTTCTTGTCTTGGTTTCCAAAGGCCCTTTCCTGTCTCCCAAAGTTGGTCCTGGTCTTTGTCTGGGTTGTTCACATTCCAGAGGCGCTCATGTGGCACTAAATACTCCTTAGGGCCCCGGCATTCTCCCCCAGAGCGCAGCGTCATCTCTCAGAGACTGCTTCTGGAATGTTTCTGGTATGAAGCGTCATGGCAGGTGAGGGGAAGGGCTGCGCAGTGTGGGACCCACAGCCTGAGTCTAGGTCTCTTTATGTCTGGCATGAAAAATATTCTCCTTCCCCATCAGGCTTCCCCCACATAACCCCCTCTGCCCATGGGCCCCTCCCAGCCCCTGGTTTAGAAGACCTTAAGCAAACATATCACTAGGAGGACAGCTATCTCAGGATCTTTGAGTTCTTTCTCCTTCCCTGAAATGCCAGCTCCTCCCTGATGAGGTAGTGCTGATGGGACCAGGCAGCAGGGGCTGTGGCTCCCTTCCCTCCCCCCATTTCCTTTCTGTAGCTTCCCTTCTCCCCTTCCTGGCCAGTTCCTGCCACCTCCCCCACCCCTCCCACCCTTTAGCTACTCCTTGCTCCCTCTCTCCCTCTTCTTTCTCAGCTCCCTCTGGGGCTTGTAGAGATAAGTGGAAGGCATTTTTTTTGCAGGAGGAACTGCTATATTCCTTGTGCTTGGAAAGGAGCCTGGCATGTAATAGATGCTCAATAAATATGTGTAGTTCCATTCACTTATATTCTTTCTCTCAACTCCCCATCCCAATCTAGTTAAAATGAGCCCCCACCTCACCCCACTAAGATTTGGCATCCTGCAGAACTGATCGAAGTCAGGTTTCCCCACTTCCTAAGCTAGGCAAGTTGTTTAATGTTTTTGATTCTTAATTTCTTCTTCTGTATCATGAGAATGATAAAAATTGTATTAAATAAAATAAGAAAATAGGGTGCCTGATATATTAGCACTTAATAAATTGTAGCCCCTATTATTATCTCTAAATTGTCATTCTTTTTCATCATTCAAACTCCCCTTCCATGTTATCTGAATTGATAATTTCTCTGTTGAACTTTTAAAATCATTTTTATTTTTCAATTACAGTTGACATAAATATTGTATTAGTCTCAGATGCACACCCCAGTGATTAGACATTATATAACTTACTAAGTGATCATCTGATAAATTTTGTACCCATCTGACACCACATGTAGTTATTAGAGGATTATTGACTATAGTTTCTATGCTGTGCTTTACATCCCCATGACTATTCTGTAACTGCCAATTTGAACTTCTTAAACCCTTCACATTTTCACCCATTCTTCCACTCCCTTCCCATCTAGAAACCTTCAAAATGTTCTCTGTATCTATGAGTCTGTTTCTGTTCTGCTTGTTTGTTGATGTTGTTTTTAGATTCAGTTATTGATAGATATGTATTTATTGCCATTTTATTGTTAATATTTTGATCTTCTTCTTCTTCTTAAAGAAGACCCTTTAACATTTCTTGTAATAATGGTTTGGTGGTGATGAACTCCCTTAGTTTTTTCTTGTCTGGAAAGCTCTTTGTCTGTTCTTCGATTCTAAATGATGGCTTTGCTGGGTAAAGTAATCTTGCTGTAGGTCCCTGCTTTCCATGACTTTGAATATTTCTTGTCAATCCCTTTTGGCCTGCAAAGTTTCTGTTGAGAAATAAGCTGACTGTCTTACAGCAGTTCCTTGTAGGTAACTAACTGCTTTTCTCTTGCTGCTTTTAATATTCTTTTTTTTATCTTTAACCTTTGGCTTTTTAATTATGCTGTGTCTTGGTGTGGGCCGCTTCTGTGTTTATTTTGTTTGCACTCTCTGTGCTTCCTGGACTTGTATGTCTATTTCCTTCACCAGGTTAGGGAAGGGTTTTTTTTTTGTTTTTTTTTTAAGATTTATTTTCAAAGACAAGGGAAGGGAAGGAGAAAGAGAGGGAGAGAAACATCAATGTGTGGTTGCCTCCCATGTGGCCCTTACTGGGGACCTGGCCTACAACCCAGGCATGTGCCCTGACTGGGAATCGAACCAGTGACCCTTTGGTTCGCAGCCCGTGCTCAATCCACTGAGCTACACCAGCCAGGCCCGGTTAGGGAAGTTTTCTGTCATTATTTTGTCAAAGAGGTTTTCAATTTCTTACTCACTCTCTTCTCCTTCCAGCACCCCCGTTATGCAAATGTTGGTGTGCCTGAAGTTGTCCCAGAGGCTCCTTACACTCATTCTCATTTTGGGGAGGTTCTTTTTTGCTGTTTTGATTGGGTGTTTTTTGCTATTTTATATTCCAAATCACTGATTTGATTCTCAGCTTCATCTACTCTAGTGTTGATTCCCTGTAAGTTATTTTTTATTTCAGTTAGTGTACTCTTCATTTCTTTTCTTACTGGTTCTTTTCTTTTTTAAGATTTTATTTATTTATTTTTAGAGAGAGGGGAAGGGAGGGAGAAAGTGAGGGAGAGAAATATCAATCAGTTGCCTTCACAACTGGGGACCTGGCCTGCAACCCAGGCATGTGCCCTGATCAGGAATCAAACCAGCAACCTTTTGGTTCACAGTCTGGCACTCAGTCCACTGAGCCATACCAGCCAGGGATGACTGGTTCTTTTTGTATGTTTTCATGTCCTTTATTATGCCATTGAAGTTCTTACTAACTTCATTGAGCATCCATATAACCAGTGTTTTGAACTCTGCATCTAGTAGATTTCTTGGTTCCATTTTGTTTAGCTCTTTTTCTGGAGTTTTGATCTATTCTTTCATTTGGGACATATTTCTTTGTCTCCTCATTTTGGCAGCCTTCCTGTGTTTGTTTCTATGTATTAAGTAGAGCTGCTATGTTTCCCAGGATTTGTAGAGTGACCTAAAGTAGTAGATGTTCTATAGGATCCAGTGGCACAGCCTCCCTGATCACACAAGCTGGGCACTCAAGGTGTGTCCCTCATGTGGGCTGTGTACACCCTCCTATTGTAGTTGAGCCTTGATTGCTGTTGGCACATCGATGGAAGTAATTTACTCCCAGGCCAATCAACCCTAAGGCTGGCTATTACCACTGACAACTAACCTTCTACTATCTTGGAGGATCAGCTGTGTTGGGCTCACCCCACAGAGCAGGATTTACTTCAGTGGGGCTCTGGTGTTGGCTAAATCCATTCCCTGAGTGCGTTGGTGGTAGAGGTGGTTGGGTGGTGGTGCTTCAGTGTGGTCTGAAACTGCCCACTGGGTGCACTGAGTCTGGGGCTTCCCAGGACGTGCAGGCCATAGTCAGCTACCACCTGTGTTCTGTCCAGGGCCACATAGCATGAGCTATAAAGTGATCTGCTGCCCTGGCTGGCATAGCTCAGTGGATTGAGCGCGGGCTGGGAACCAAAGGGTCCCGGTTCGATTCCCAGCCAGGGCACATGCCTGGGTTGCAGGCCAGGTCCCCAGTGGGGGCCATGTGAGAGGCAACCATACATTGCTGTTTCTGTCCCTCTCTGTCTCCCTCCCTTCCCCTCTCTCTAAAAATAAAAATAAAATCTTA
>PVJI01007703.1:0-76365 GCA_004026765.1 Micronycteris hirsuta | reverse complement strand
TCAGTTTGTTATGGTTACAGGACTGAGATACTTGGGCTGTAAGCTGGCCTTTGCCCTTAGCTGTAGAGGCCTTTTTCTAGTGTTCGCAAGTGACCCTCTCTATCTCTGAGCCAGCCACAAATGCTTGCCAAATCTTCTCGTCCTAGAAATCTGACTTCCTCTTCCGCCCTCAGCTGAAAGAAAGCTCTGCTCTTAAGGGCTCGTCTAGTCTCACTGTGTCCACATAGATATTTACTAGTTCACCAAGTCAGATTTACTAGTTCCAAGGATTTGTGTATAAAGATATCCCTAGGGGTCTATTTTTCTGTTTACCAGACTACCTGTTTCTGTTCAGGTGGAACTCCTGTTGCCTGGTTATGACACAAGGTTAGGCCTAGGGGTCCCACAACACTGGAGATGAAAATTTGGGGTTTCTCTAACCTGAGATGAGAAGAATAATAGTTTCAAAATCCGTATCTTGACTTTGCACCTTAATTCAAGTGAGGAATTTTTTTGTTTTACAATCCAGAATAATAGCACTTTCCAAGGTTCCTTATGAATTTCTAGAGCCTGTTTTTGTTGTTCCAGCTGAATAACTTTCTGCTCAAAGCTAGGGATACCTTATTTTCAGTCTGATTTAGTTACTTGCATATTAAATTCATAAAACAACTGCCAATTAAAATCTAATAAAATAAAGATCAATCAACTCAAGTTTGGCTTACTAACAAAAAGAACTTGTTGCCAGAGAGGGCAGCAATTTGGTGATATGTATCGAAGACCTTTAAAAGGGTAGACACTGTAACTTTGGTCCTAGCAATTCCTCTTGAAATAACTTAAAGCAGGGGTGTCAAACTCATTTCCCCTGAGGGGGCACTCAGCCTCCCGGTTGCCTTCAGAGGGCTGAATGTAAATTCAACTCCTTAACAGTTAAGGAGGAGTTACATTTATAAAGTCCTAAAATTATTTCGGCCCTTTGAAGGCAAACACAAGCTGATGTGGCCCCCAGTGAAAATGAGTTTGACACCCCTGACTTAAAGAAAAACCAAGATGGGAACAAAACTTATCTACAATGTTACTTTTTACAGCACTAATATTTAAACATGAAAACATACAAACGACTTAAATGTTTGTACTAAATAGTCCAGGAAGTCTTAAAACTATCCACTAGTTTCATCGTGGTCCATTGCCTCTTGAATCATTAATCCTGCTGACCTGGCCGCTGCGACCGGAGCCCAGACTGCCTCACAGAAACGCCCCGCTGCAGGCCACGATCACAGCGATTGGAGGAGCCCGCCCATCGCACCCTTCTAGGGGGAAGTGAGATCCAGGAGAACGCTCCAGAGATGTCAAAGGGACACAGTGGGATCTGAGGATGTCTAAGAAACACACAAAATGCGAACAATGGTTGTCACGAGGAGTAAAGGGATGACTTCTACTTTATTCTTTGTGCTTTCTTCTGTGTGTTTTTAAACAATGAACATGCATTATTTTTTCATTATAAAATTATTTAAAAATCAACATAGTAATATGAAGATAAAACGCACAGCAACTAGAAAATGGAAATTTTTGCTATGGTGTTATTAAGTGTCTAAAATTAAAATACAAATGTTTTATTATACCATGGTAAACCTTGGTTTCAAATCCCAACTCTAATTAATAATTGTGTAACTTTATGCAATTGAAACTGTTAAATGAGGATAATTATCTCGCACAGGTTGCTAGGAAGATCAATCAAGACACAAAAGTAAAACACCAAGTAGGAGTTCCAGACACAAAGCAGGTCTTCCGTAAATCCTTGCTGCTAATCTCCATCTCCTTCATATGTTGTGCTTCTAGAAAATAAGTAGTTGCCTCAATGGTCTCGAAGCATAGCTTTACCCTATGTTCGTTATCCCCCCTCCGCCACAAAAACTATGCTTTTTGCTTCACATTTTCTGTGGTTCCCACATCCTGCGTCCACCCTCACTCATATAAAACAAAAACTCATCTTCACTTGCAGAAATTGCTCCCCTTGCCTCACCTGACAAACTGGGATCACCTCCCTAGGTCTGCAAAGCAGCCCAAACACCTCTTCACCAGACCCTTGTGAAGAGACCCAACGCCTCTCGAGCCGCATCGAGGAGGTGCACTTGACCTACAGGAAGACAACGCCATTCTTCCAGGAAATGCACCAAATGGAGGGGGGCCGAAAGGGGGCACCTGCGGAACTGTGCACACCGTCAGCTGTGCAAAAACCTGTCTGAAGGCAAAAGGCACAATAGGCCTCTGACCACGACAATGGTCCTTCTAATAACATGCTTCAAATATGAACACGTTTAGGTTAAGTGACAAAATTTGGAGGCAAATCAAAACTGTCCTCTGTGATCAGAAAGGAAAAAGCGATGTAAAGCTTTCATAGGTGGGCATTAACACCACGGCAGTAAAAGTAGATTTTACTCAAAATCAAAATGTTAATTCATTCATTCAAAGAGATTTACCGTATTTTTCAGACTATAAGACACACTGGACCATGAGACACACCTAAGGCTGTAGAGGAGGAAAACAGGAAAAAAATTTTGAGGCACAAATATGTGGTAAAATATTTAATAACATAAATAACGTAATATTTCACCAAATATAAATGTAAACAGCCAGGTAAACTACATTCGGACTATAAGATACACACCTATTTTCCTCCCAAATTCGGGGGGGGGGGGAAGGTGCATCTTATAGTCCGAAAAATATGGTGAGTGCCTGTTATGCAGGCATAGTCTACCTTTCGAAATACCGATTCTGAAAGTCTTCTTTTTTTTTAATAAAGTGTTTCTATTTTTTTTTTAAGATTTTATTTATTTTTAGAGAGAGGGGAAGGGAGGGAGAAAGAGAGGGAGAGAAACAGCAATGTATGGTTGCCTCTCACATGGCCCTCACTGAGAACCTGGCCCGCAACCCAGGCATGTGCCCTGACTGGGAATCGAACCGGGACCCTCTGGTTCCCAGCCCACGCTCAATCCACTGAGCCACACCAGCCAGGGCCCGATTCTGAAAGTCTTAAACATTTAAAATCAACTCAATCTTTTACCAATCAAGATATTGTACAATTTTACTTTCAAATGTCTTTCATAATTAGCATGTTAATATTACTGACTTGGAATACTGTTTCCTAAGTACTTTATGGTTGATAATGATTTTTCAGGCTAAACACACTTTAAGTGGAAAATTTAGAGGTTAAGGCAATTTTAAAATTTGAAACATTCCAAATATTTTCAAAAAGAGAGACAGGAAGAGATAAGGAACAGAAGGAAGGGCGGAAGGAAGGAAGAAAATAGAGGAGGGAAGAAGGGAGGGATTGAAGGAGAGAAAGCTGGTAGCAACTGAACACAAAAATTTTATCAAAACCTAAGATGCTGAAATTGAATGAAGTTTCTAAATAGAACCCAATGATTCATCAGAATCTGACTGTGTTAACTTAAATATGTATCTCTACCCAGATGTGTGAAATAATAAGTAGAAGCCCGCTCAAGATCCTAATACTGAAAAAGAATCAAAACTAGATGTGAGCGATGAAGGTCAACAATTCTCTACCCCCCAATCGAAATTTACATTTCCAAAGATAATCGTTATTCTCATGTTTAAAGAGGTCAGGTACAGAGAGAATTCAACTTAGAATACAGATAAGACTACCACAAGAGAATGTCATCCCCATTTCAAAATGCTAGAGTCATAACAGAGTTGGCAAACCAACCAGGTGAACTGAATTCCAAAGTATGACAAGCCATTCTGAAGAAAGATGGACACATAAAAACGGTTTCACCTTTGGCAAGGCAGAAGAGGGACAGGTAGCAACCATGTAACCAGGTAAGAAGAAAACAAGTGGAACTGTAATGGATTCTTAAAGACTTTAGGTAAAAAGACTGAAAGACTTATTTGGATTATTAGAGAATTATCCTTAGAATCCTTCCTAATAACAAAATATTTTTTAAACAAAGGAGGAGCTAACATTTAGTGTGAGTTTACTAGATTCCAAGCATGCTTTATTGACCCAAACTTCATAATCCAGTAAGCGAGGACTGTTAGTATCCTTGTTTAATAAAGGAGAAAACCACACAGAGGTTCAGAGCCGAGATTCAAACCCAGACACCCCGGCTACTGAGCCTGGCTCACAATTAGGATCCAGCACCGTCTCTTCTCCAGTCCAGACATATCTTCTTAATGGAATTCAAACTGTTTAAGTAATTTCTTTTGTTCAGTTTTCATAGTGAACGAATTACAAACGTTCTGCTGTTAATTATTCCCTCAGGTAGAATGCTAAGAAAGTCATGTTTAATATAGAATTTAACTAAGCCTTTTTACCTTTCAGGCAAGACTGCCATTACTTGGATAATATATGACTCTAACCTACACGGGGAAAGTAGAAAAGAAAACATAGCAAAAATTAGAATTGGGAAGAACCCTCTTAGTCTTTTGTTTCCTAAGTTAAATAACATTAAAAAAAAATAAAGGAATCTCAAGATTTACCTCATGCTGTGATGGAACTAAGGAAAAACACATCCCTCTTCTATTTCAATAGAATCTATTTTTTTCATATTTAATATTCAAGCACACTAATATACTACTGAATATACATATAGCTTATAGTCAAGTGTAATTTCCAGTCCTTTTTGGCCCCTCTTGTGCACTGCCTTGTAACTATGTTCTTCCCCCTTTGTATGATAAACGCTTTCCCAATTTACAAAGTCATTTTGTATTCTATTTGAAGCTTCTAAAGAGTACCCAAGATTACCACTCTAATGTCATTTGTAGATATAAAATATATATAGAGAGAGTTCAGTTGTCCTAGACAATGAGCTAGTAATTCTACTTGTAGAAATATAGTATATCACTCTCACTGAAATAGGACATCAGGTGTGCTGAGTAAGATTCAATGAATAAAATTAATCATCCCTGGCTGGTGTGGCTCAGTGGATTGAGAACCAAAGGCTCTGTGAACCAAAGGGTCGCCAGTTCGATTCCCAGTCAGGGCACATGGATGGGTTGCGAGCCAGGTCCCCAGTAGGGGGCACGCGAGAGGCAACCATACATTGATGTTTCTCTCCCTCTCTTTCTCCCTCCCATACCCTCTGTCTAAAAATAAATAAATAAATAAATAATAAATAAAATAAAAGTAAATCAGGAAAATAAAATAATCCACATCAGTTGCAATCACAATGCGGTTCTTAAAAACATGAGATATCTATCTGTATGTAGCTAGTAATTTCAAGTCTTTAGTGGATACAATTCCCTGTATTAAACAGAATCACATGTACCAATTTAAACTTTTATTTAATATATATAGAGAGAGAAAAGCCATGATTAGAAGGAATGCAGAAAAAACATAGTCCCATTTCAGCAAGCTAAAATATTCTGTTACCAGGGCAAACTATTAGTGAAATATCTATTCTAGAATTTGAAAACTGATTTTCCAAGTTGACAGGCTCTCTCTGAACCTGGCTCTTGTTAGGACCCCATGTTCACCAGTTCACGAGTTCTCTGAGAACTAGAAATGTTCCCTAGCTCTCAAAATAGTTAAACCCTACCACAAAAATAGTTCTCATCTTTTAATTCAGACCTTCCTACCTTTAAGACCTATATCTAAAACGGCCTCTCCTGATTACTTTATAGGTCAAAACGTTCTTCTCATGACAGTATTTTAAAGTTTTTTCATGTTTATACTTTCGCCTCCATTAACTTCTGAGTTCCATCCTGTTCACTTTCCTCAAGGAGACTACAACTTTTTTCTGTTAAAAATATTTTCTCTAATGACTTGCAATTTTAAGGGAGAGGATGTAATTTCAAACTAAGGCAACTACCTTCCATTTAATCGAAGTAACACAAAGGTAAGTTTATGTAAGAAAATCACACTATTGCATTTAAAAATATTTTCCATATAACATCGATTTAGTGAATTCTAAACATTCCACCTAGTTATTCTCAGCCTAGTTTCAATCCAAATCAATTTGTGAACCGACCCCTTCTTTATACCAGTTTCACCTACTTTCAAGAACAAACTACAGGTGCGTGAATACATTTCCCTGGAAGAGGCAGCATTTACTTTTCAAGCTAAACACCAGGCACGAAAAATCTCTCCTACCTGGGCAAGGGTGTTTTAATTCCTGTATAAAGTGAATCATTAAAATAAGAAGGTGTGTCATACAGCGTCCTGACGTAATTTTTGTGATGATGCTGGTCTGCTTACTCGTTAGCAAATCCTCTCCATTTTTATCAGGGTTGCAATCTACTCCCCCTCTCTTCCACAGTTTTGCCGGTCAAGGGTATAGTGTAGTTTGCACAATGGATTTCGCGTGGTCATCCTACCTGGAACATGGCACACACTCTACTCTAACCGCCTCCAAACTCTTCTCCGGGGAGACAAGCTAAAAGCAGCTCCCTTACAGGAGGCGAGGCAACCAGGCGCAGCGGGTAGAACGGAAGCAACAGAATGGCTGTGCTGGTGGCCCTTTTACAGCGTTGCACACTGTAAAGCTCTTGGCAAGCACAGTCACCGTATTTGTTCCGGTGCTGGCATTTATGAGCCTTGTCAAGGCTGCAAGGGGATGCGCCCCTTTCCCACTACACCCAGCAGGAACCACTGCGGTTTCCTGCTCCCCTAATTAAGCCACCGCCTCCCGTTCGAACTGCCCTTTCATTTACAAAACGCTGTCACACGCGTCCTGAGATTTGACCCTCCCTCCGAGCCTGTGAGATGAGCGTAGTGCCTCTTTCACAGACGAGGGAAGATCTAGTCCGCAGATCCAGTCCAATAAGGGCCGCAGCTTCCGGGCACCGGGAGGAGCAGGTGCGACGCCCGCGGCTCACAGCCTTTCACCTGGCGGACGACCCGCATCACCGCCTCCACTCGGGGATTGGGGACGTGGGCCTTGCGGCGGGGGCGGTCGCCGCTCGAGGTTCTCGGGGTCCCCTCTATTGCCACCGGCGTTGGGCCCCAGACCCCAGACCCCAAAGTGCTTCACGCGCCTCCCCACAGGCTCACCTTCCGATCTCGCCAGACAGCGTCTGGATGGACCGGGAAACTCCGCCTCCGCCACAGCGGTCCAGGGTCTGGGACCCACGCTCCGAGGTGACGATGGTGGCGGTCACCAGAAGGCCTTCGGGCTCCTGGGAAAGGAAAGCCCTATCCCGGTCCAGCGGCTGACATGTCCAAATCAGCCAAAGCACCGCCCGCTTCCGCTTCTCCGCCTCCCCCGGGGGCCGGCTAGGCCCGCTCCCGCGGGGGCTTGTGGGTATCTCGAAGGCTGGCTGAGCTGCCGGGAAAGGAAGTAGTGGAGAGCCGGCGGACTACGAGACAGGGCAGAAACTACAATTCCCAGCAGGTAGCGGGGCCGCAGGCGGCAGCCGCGGAGATCAAGTAGAAGAGCTCCGCGCGCGCGGTGGGGATGGAACGTTGCTGGAGTTGGCGGGGCTGGTTGCTGGGGGCCTGAGCCTCACGCCCTTGGACCGCAGCGCGCCAAAGCGGGAACCTGGCTGGCGGGCAAGCCTGCAATTCATGCACGCAATTAAAATCCCAGAATCACTGGACGCCATGCACCGGTAAACCGATTACAAAAAGGGGCAGAACTTGAATGAACCGTCTTAATCCATTTAGGCCACGAATATTGCTACTTGCTAAAATTGTTGCTAATGCTGTAATGTGAATGGTGTCTTAGCCCCTTTTTGGGAAAGCGTGGATGGATGGATGCTTTAGTTCGGCAATCAGAGTGTGGTTTTATCTGTCTTTCTGTAGTGGGCTTTCCTGCTACTGTTGGGAATCGCTGTGTGCTTTCTCTCAGTCTTTCCTTGTCTGTTCCCTTCACCTTAAGAAATCTTTGAGGCCTTCTGCATAATCAGGACCGTAAATCAATACGCCTTTTGGATTTGTTCGGTTATTTTCCCTTTCATTCTTGGGAATTCGCCGCAGGCATGTAAAAAATGCAGTTCTGTTAGCTGCTGTGAAAGTTTTCTACATTGCATAACTTGCCGTTTCCTTCAGGCCTACCAGTTATCTATGGGTGTGTTCCTCAAAGGAAAGGGGCTATTGTGCATTTTTGCAGGAAACACCTCCAGGAGATTCCCGACCAGACTAGCAACGTTACCACCAGCTTCACTTGGGGATGGGATTCTAGCAAGACTTCTGAACTGCTCTCAGGAATGGGGGTCTCTGCACTAGAGAAGGAGGAGGTGGACAGTGAAAACATTCCCCAGGAACTGCTATCAAACCTGGGCCACCCACAGAGCCCCCCACGAAAACGGCTGAAGAGCAAAGGGAATGACAAGGACTTTGTGATCATCCGCAGACCCAAGTTAAATCGAGAGAGTTTTCCAGGTAAGGCATGAGGGTAAAACTGTCAGTCACCAAGGGCTGGGTTGAACTATTTTGTTGGTAAACCTTTGTTTGGGGATCTTTAGGGTGGGGCCCTTTAAAAAACCCCAAATCCTGAAGTTATTTTCTAAAGAAATGGAACAACTCATTGTCAATGAAGTCTTTAGGAATCTTGGTAGGTATATATCTCCTAGAGTACAATTGATTTTTAACCCACGTGAAATTTCAACCCATGAGAAAGCATTCCTGCCTTTTTGCTTAGAGAGGAATCTGCCTGCTTAAAGGCCAGCTCAGTGCCACTGATGAATGGGAACACAAGTGATGATCTTATAGGACTCTTTTTTTGTTTATATTCTGCTGTTTTACACCCCTGGTTGAGCTTTTTGCCATGATCATGCTAGTTACTTGTCCAAGGACTGCTAAAGTGGATGATAAATTTAAGAGGAGGAGACTTAACAAGGTCCACTCCCAAATGGGATTCTTCTATTATGCTCCTTCTCCGTTACTGCTAGCATTATCTGTTCATTTGCCCAACCCAAAAACCTGAAGATCAGTCATATTCCCACCATTCCCCAACATCCAACTAATGATTGAATCATTCCTTCCCATCTCCTAAATATTTCTCAAGCTCTCATCATCTCTTACCTGAATGCTAGAATGGACTCATCATTCCAGCCTTATCCTCCCCAGACCCATCCCCCTGGGCTAGAAGGGCTACTGATCAAACTGTAGAACTCACCATATCTTTACCCTTCTAATAGCTTTCCATTCCTATTCTCAAGCAGGTGAATGAGTGCCTCCCAGAGTGGGTCAGAACCGCAAGAGTACTCAAAGCCATAGGCTAAACATAGTGCATTGACCTGGGTCCGTCCATTTTTCTTGCTAGTAAGTCATTTAAGATACGAATTCAGCAAGTGTTTGCTAAGCACATACTATGTGCTTGACATTGTTCTAGGTGCTGGGGAAACAGCAATGAGCAAAACACAAACATTCCCACTAGAGAGAGGACACAATAAACATAAGAAACATGGTATGCAGTGTGTTAGAATGTGGTAAGTGCAACAGCTAACAACAAACTTTGAACACACCAAGAGGGATTGGAAATCCTGGAGTGGGAAGACAGACGAAAATACTGATAGGAAACTTCTCTTGGACAGTGAGCTTTAAGGAAAGGCATAAAAGAGGGAGAGGAATGCACCATGCAAGTATCTTGCCGAAGAGAGCCTTGAGCAGAGGGAGCAACCAGTGCAAAGACCCTGGGGCAGAAGAACGTCATGTTTGTTGAAGGAACAACAAGAAAGCCGTGTTCTAAGAGTAGAATGAGCAAAGGGGAGAGTGGAGCAGGCTAGAGGTGCTTGCTTGTTTTTCTTTTTAAGAAAATCTGGGTTTTTTTCTGGCTTTTGAGACTTTTTTTAGGAAAGAGAATCTTTAAGTTATGGTCTGGTGATCTACATCAGGAGTCGAATTAGAAAGGCAGTAAAGGAGTATGTTGAAGTCAGACAAATCTGGGTTTGAATCTCTGTCTTGCTGTTTACCAGTTTTTTTGGGCTCTCTGCACCTTTGTTTCTTTGTGAAGTGGACAAATAATACCCACTTCATAGATTGCTGTGAAGACTAAATGAGCCCTGACTGGTGTGGCTCAGTCAGTTGGGTGTCATCTAGCAAACTGAAAGGTCGCCAGTTCGATTCCCAGTCGGGGCACATGCCTGGGTTGTGGGCCAGGTCCCCAGTGTGAGAGGCAACCGATTGATGTTTCTCTCTCTCTCTCGTTCTCCCTCCCTTCCCCTCTCTGTAAAAATAAATAAGTCTTTAAAAAAAGAGATTATATTTAAGAATTTCCGTGAAGCTGTTAGCATTCGGCCTGTTCATAACACTCAGTAATAAGCAAACCCAATTAATTTGGTCAGCGACTTTTCTGACATCCATTTGGGAGGTTACTTCCCTTTTTCTTTTGTCCTTAATACCGTTAGTGTGACCTGTTAGTGTCGGGATTTTTTTCTTCAGAATCTAACGTCACTGCTCTGTTTAGCGTGTGGGATGCAGCACTAGCCATTTGGTGCTTGGCCACCCACATCGGTGAAGGACACTTCATGCTGGAGAAGCGGTGCCGATAGCTCTGAACACAGAGTGTGACTGCTGTGTGTCCTTCCACATTCACACACAGGTATAAATTAAAGACATATTTTAAGCAAGACCCTCTGGAAACTGAACAAGATTGAGGGACGGCTTCTAGGCAATTGCAAGTCAAGGCAAGGAGCAAAGATAAGACACAATAAGAGGAGCTCACAGCAGAAGAGGGCGGCTGGCCGCCCCAGGTGTAGGAGGCCAGAGCAGGACTGGATCGTCAAATCTGACCTGAGGTATAGGTCTGAAGTGAGGAGGGAGAGGCAGGGAAGGAAGGAAGAGCACACGTTGTCCATCTGTGGACCTGCACGTGAGATAGAGTGCTTCGTTGGTGTGGGGGCGGGCGGCGAGGAAAATCAGTGATGTAGGAGGAGGGCAGCTGGTGTGGAGGGGCCCCAGTGAGCCTCCAGGAGCCTGGGCCTCCCGGGTACTGGGTCAGCATTCCAGGGAGTTTTGTGTGCCGTTGTCAGGACAGGTGGCCAACAGCTCTGCCAGGGCGGGGGCAGCACCGGCCACGCCTGCTTTATGGAGAGATCTGATGACAGTGGCCCTGGACTGTGAATTTTTCTTGGTTCTACACTCGGCAGTCTCTCCCTGAAGGACCTAAGCCAGGCTCACATCTGCAACTAAATCCTCTTTATCTGTCTGCTTTGGAAGATGGAAACCATGTGACCACCCCGAACCCAGACGGGTCTGATTGGCCCTCGGGGTGAGTATGTGGAAGGGGTTGAGGAGAAATGGCCAGTTGCGAGGTCATTAATAGGCAGACAGGGGACGACTGCATTGTATTTGTGGGCCCTGAGTGTCTGTCCTGGTCCCATGGTCTCCGCATCCCCTTCCAAGCAGAGGGTAGCCATAAGCACAGCGTCCAAGTGATTTGTTGATCAGCTCTTTGATTCATGGCTGTTAAACTGCTTGAAATGCCAGACCCTACACTGGTCCCCAGACTGGAGACGCCAAAGTTTAGTGTATACTGCTATCCCCAAGGGAACTCGTTCAAAGTGCAAAATTCCTGAGATACCGACCCAAGGAGTCCTGCCTTGAACCTGGGAATCTGCTTCAGTAGCCCCAGGCAAACATGGCTCTTTCTTTTTCTTTTTTTTTTTTTTTTGGCCAATAAGAAATATATTTTACATTGCAATCCTAGGTGTGTATCCGAAACAGAAATTTCACAAAACTATATCACCCTTACTGAGGTATTTCCCGTCCTGTTCCATTCCGTTCTTTCAGAAACGGTGCTGGTCAAGCTGGACTGATTTTGTAACTCACTGTTGCATCTCAGCCTGCGGCTCTCAAAACTCAGCTCTTTCGAGCCTTTATGGGACCCTCCCATGTCCTTTCTTTGCTTGGTGGCGTCCATCCATTATTCAGCAGAGATTTATTGAACATCATTCTGGAGATACAGCAGCGAGCAGAGCAGATCAAAGACCTGGCTCTCACAGAGCCTGTCTGCTGTACCTTATTCTCCAACCCCGTCTCCATGGTTTGTTGGCCTCCTCACTCCAGAGGTGAGCAAGTCTCACAGAAATCTAGGGTCGTGGGGCAGAGGGGATCACTGGAGGCCCCTGGTTTTGTTTTGCTTTTCTTCAGTGTTGCCTACCTCCTCCCCTCCCCGCCCCAAACCCCTAAAAACAAAAAACTCAGAGCTGTCACGGTCTAATGTATTCTCTTTGTGATTTGTGGGAAGAGGAAGGAAAACTCATCTCCGAGGGCAGAATCTGTTTGAAGGTCCCCAAAAAGGAAGCATGGGTTATTACTAGTTACGTACAATGAGCAAGCAAAAGCAAACAGGAGGTGAGCCCCCACCCTTAAAAATGCGTGCACACACACACACACAATAGTAAGTAGTCCTGAACAGTGGAGCCTGCGTCTCCTTAAAGTAAAATTTATCTCTGCCGAAAGAGAGGTGCAATTTTAAGAGGCACGGTTTCGTTTATGACTAAGATGACTTCGATGCTTTAAGTTGACTTTGGTATAGGTGATGTTCTAAGAAAGAAATGTGCCAAGTGAGAGGAGCGTCTTATCCTGCAAAGATCTAACACGTTAGAATATTCTTCACTGAGCCGCTCTGTCCCGGGGAGTTTAAGAGGCGTGGGCAGCGACGGGGCCACAGGCGTGGGCAGCTGGGTTGGCCCCTCAGGAGTAGGTGGAAGTGGCGGTGACCACGGGTGATGACTGGCAGGTACGTAAACCCGGCCTGCTGCTTCCATGTCGTTGAAGACTTCGGGACGTGGGCTGAATAATTACTTCCCTTGCTGCACAAGGCCACTGCGCAGCCCTGAGGGGTCAGGGGGCCAGTGAAGGAAAGACCTGTCCTGGACTTTCTCATCCGCTCTGGGCAAACAGACCAGGCTGCAGCGTAGTTAGGAATCCAGGAAACAGATGGCTGATGTTTTGAGAACTAAATATGGCACGTAAAATTAGGTTAAGCATATCATAGGCCTGTTCACCAGCCGCTAGAGCAGCTCTGTGAGGACAGACGGCTACCCCATCTGCTTGGACTGCAGCCAGGTTAGCCTGGGAGACCCCCACCCGGGGGCCTGAGAATCCATGTTATCCTGTGGTCAAGCACGTGGGGCCCTGGGTGCTGGGCTGCTGGTGCAGTTTCTCGGCCGTTGCTCCTTCCATCTGGCAGCCATGCCCTTGATAGCTTTCAGCATCTTTGTTTTCTGCCCTCTCCCCTCCGCCCCTCCCTCCCAGCCCTGGTCGATGTCTTGTTTCCCATAGAAAGTCAGGTTTAATTCCCTCCTCTCCTACACTTGTGGAACATCAAGTCCTCAGAACAGGGAGGGCACAAATCGGAGCGCATCCTGCCGTAGAAAGAGGGCGTGAGCTGGAATCACAGCTGGGTTTGAATTCCCACTGTGCCACCAGCTAGCTGTGTGACTTCGTCCTTTTTGTCATAGTTGCATCTTCCTCTGAGGCCCTGTCCCCTCCTCAAAAGCTGCTTATGGTCTCACAGAGGACATCTTTGTGCCCCGAGTTGTCTTTGGCCTCATCCCCCAAAACTCCGACAGTGCCACGCCGGTCCTTCGCAGCCACTGTGTCCCCATCTGCAGTGCCCCGCGTCACCTGGCCGGCCTTCCCACACCCAGCTCTTGTGGCTCTGCGCCTTCTCTCTGGGGCGTGGGGTTCGGAACAGACAGAGCCACATTCACCCTCTGACTCTGCCACCCAGTAGTTGCTGACACCTTGGCGAGGTTCGTTAGCCTCGCTGAGACATGTTTCTTTATCTATCGAACCCGTTAGTGCTGGTTAGCACATGGGGTTGCCGCAAAGGTTAGAGTCTGTGCAGTTTAATACGGACGTGAGGCTGACTTCTAGGGCTTTCCGGAAACGGCAGTTTTAAATGTTAGGTAATATTTGTTTATTCGTTCATCTCCCAATGAGGCCATCGGGCGGGGACCGTGCCTCACACCCAGCTCCCAGCACTAGAGCGTTAATTAGGCGCCCAGGAATGTTTCTTGAAGTGGAGCCATAGGCCAGCCTTGTCATTTTACAAATGAGGAAACCGGTTTTAATAGGCCAACAGTGTTGTCGTCCTTTAAAATACAGCCAGCATTCTTCTCCTGGCTCTTAGTCATTTCTTCGGGAAGTACCAGTCGAGCGCTTTCCAGCCTTCACTGCCAGGCTGTGTCCTAGGCACTGGTCTGTAGTAGGGAACTGGTTCACAGAGGGTACAAATTTAGCTCATTTGCAGTTTGCATGCGGGCAGAGTAGGAGGAATAATGCGTGTAACGAAGCTTTAGCGAATGCCTGTCGTGTGCAAGCATCATGCCAGGTGCTGGGTGTGCAGATCTGGGCGCAGCGGCTGCTATGGTGGTGAGCGGGGGGTGCTGCTCTGAGGAAGCGCCGTCCAAGCTGGGCCTGGAAGGACGAGGGGGAGCTGGGCAATGAAGACGGAAGTGGCAACGCAAGGCCGTCCTACTTCTAGACTGCTCTTACCTGCGTGGCTTCATGGCCCGGCTTTGCTCTCTCCTGCAAACCTTTGCGTTCATTGCTAGGCCGAATTTTCCTCCTCGCATTTTAATGACCTCTCGTTATACTGTTCCTGACTTCTTGTCTTCCCAACAAAATAGGTTTATCCATTCCTCCTGCCCTGTACTTCCCAGCGAGCTGCTCTCATTTTCCCCCCACCCCCATCTGTAGTGGAGACTTCAGTGTCTCACCCATAGCCCCTTGGAGCTCGCAATTCCCAAAGCTTTTTCCTGAGCACACATGTGACTCTGAGGCCTTGCTCTGTGCGAGCATGCTGGGGGCTTCACATTCCTGCCTCGCTCCTAGAAGCCCCCAGGCAGTGACTGACCTGCCAGCAGCCCGGCTCTGCCCCTGCAGGCCCCAGCGGATTTGAACCCCAGGTGCCCATCGCAGTAACCTCCTAATTCACACACCCCAAATCGACCTCCTTCCCTTCTATATCTCTCTCCACTCCTTCCAGTGTTTCCTGAGGTCACTTCCCAAATAAACTACTTGAATTCAGATCCTCAGGACCTGCTTCTGGGGACCCCAAACTTAGATAGAGAGTGGTCTGGGGGCCTTGGTAAATCACACCATGCCTCCCTTTTCACCTCAGAGTGAAAATCCAAAGCAGCATTGAGATCCCCCATATCTTGCTCAGTCATCACAGTGAACGACTTTGCGAGATCATCTGTCCATCCCATTCCTACAGATGAAGAAACTGAGCCCAGAGGGGTGACGTAACCTGCCTGGGGCTCACAGTCTGGTAGCAGCGCAGGTGGATTCCTCTCCAGGCTTCTTCCTCGGTGCAGTTGCCCTCATACCAGCTGGGGGGCGGGGCTCAAGCACCTGGTGCCAGGATGGTCTTGCAGATCACAGTAAGATCTCGACATTAGATTAGAAATAACTAAGTATGTAATTTTTTTTTGCCACATCAAATGCTAGAATCTGATCTCCAGATTCTAAGAGACAGCAGGGTCAGGGAGTTCGGAAGCATTAATGAAAGAAAGACTTGAGAAAAACTGGTCTGTCAACTCTTTTCCAATTAGGGGAACGGAGCAGAGGCCTGGTTTGACCTTGGAGGAGCTTTGTGGCAGTGGTGAGGGTGGCTGCCATACAGGGCAGTGTAGCTGCCTCCCTGGGTCATGGTTAAGGGTCAACATTGATGACCTGCCTTCATCCCTCGTCCCCTAGGACTCAGAGCCTTTAATTTTATGGTCTAGAGAGAGGGGGGCAGGCATTAATTGAGCAACTGCACACCTCCTACTCATTCTTTAACAAAAGTCCCTTCCTCCAGGAGGGCTTCCCTGACCACTGCTGCATGCTCATATGCTGCACAGCATGCCGAACCCTACCTTTTGCACCCTGTCATGATGTTTCATTGACATTTCCTCCCTCGTCTGTGTGTCTCCGACTCGGAGCAGGCAGTGCCTTGGTCATCTTTGTATCCCTAGAACAGGCCCCCAGATGTACATGTTTGATAAATCTGTGAGTGGATGAACGTTTCAGACATTGTGCTTGTTCTTAGAAATACAGAGATTTTTTTTTTTAATGAGTTCTTGTTCTCAGGAACTTGTGGTCTAGTGAGGGACTAAAGAGACGAGTAAAGACATGATGAACTGTAGAAAAGTGGCCTGTTTTTGGTGCTGCCGTGGAGGCCTTCCGCAAGAGTGGGGGCTTTCACAGCAACTTGGTTGTACGTTAACAGCAGCCGGGCGTGGCCACAGCCTGCACCGAGACAGGAGGTGCGACAGGGAATGACCCATTCTGAGAGTCACAAAAGCACTCTAAATGGCTGGGACATCTTTCTAGATAGTGAACCTAGAAAAATAGACTTTAGGCTAAATATTACGGGCCACCAATGAAGGGTTCTAATTGAGGGAAAAATTGAGAAGATCACGCAGCAGCCCCGCTGGAAGGCAGCACCTGCCCTGCGGGTCCCCGTCCCCCTTGTGTCCTCGCAGAGCCTGGTGCCCTCGGTGTGCCTGTTTGTAAATACTCGCACCTCTTCAGTGGGGTTGGGGGGCTACATTAGGCTTCTGCAGGGACACAGAGCCAGCAGGAGACGAGTGGGGATTTAGCGTAAGGAACTGTCTCACACAGTTAGGAGTTAGGAGTTAGGAAAAGTCCCACCTGAGCTCTGCAGTCCAGGGGCCTGAGAACCCGGGCAGCCCAAGGTGTGGGTTCCAGTCTAAGGTCTGCAGGCGGGAGGAGACCCAGGCCCCAGCGAGAGAGCCAGTTCTCCCTCAATTAGCCTTTTCTAATCAGGCCCTGGATTGGGTGCGACCTACCCACACTGGGGAAGGCAGTCTGCTTTCCTCAAATCTGCAGATTCAGATGTTAATCTCATCCTGCCACACCCTCCCCGACACACCCAAAACTCCCAGAACAGCGCTTCGCCAGCTGTCAACCTCCCCAGACCCGTCTGGTTGACGCAGAAAGTCACCCACCGCAGAGGGGAGAGGATCGTGGTAGAATTGGAGTAGATCAGCGGAAGGTGGGAAGAGGCTGGTGAGGCCGGTGACTGAACAGTGCTGCCACCTCTCAGTCCTTCTCCTTCCTGGCCATTGTCACATTATCCCCGTCAGTGTGTTCAGGTGTAAGCGTTGACCACTTGCTGGACAGCTACTAGAGACTGCTTTCACGAGACTGAGAAAACTGTGGTCTTCCGGTAGCTTCCTCTTTCTCCCGCCACTTTTTTCTGAACACAGCAGCTAGAGTGATTTTTATGAACTTAAGCTGAGACTTTATCTCTCCTGTGGTCAGACCCTGCAGGGGCCCCTCTGCACGTTCAGAGTCAAAGCCAAAGACCTCGTCAGGACTTAGCACGCCCTGCACGACCTCGTCTCTGACCCCTTCCGCACACTGATTTTCTGCACGTAGGCCTAGCTGTCCTCACAACAGACGTGCTGTCCCTGGCGGCGCCCAGGACACACCCAGACCCTCACCGCGTTGACTCCCTACTTCGTTCAAGCCTCCGCCCAGTCATTGCCTACGCCGTAGGGCCCTCCCTGACCACTGTGTGCGGACTTTCAACACCCACCCCGGGCTGCCCGTGCTCTCCTGCACCCTGCTTAGTTTTTCTGCATAGCACTCATCGATTTTCCCATAACGTGTCATTTACTTTTTTTTCTGTGTGCTTGTCTATTTCTTCCCACAACCACGTGCGCTCCACGAGGGTGAGGTAGCTCGTCTGCCTTGTCCACTGCCTTCCCCCTAAAACGACCCCGGCCCAGTACATGCTTGTTGGTTAATAGAGGAGAGCACCCTTCGATGTTACCCTTTTAGGTAAAATTGACGTCTGAGTGCTTTCTGTCGACCTGAAAGAAGAGGGAGGAAGGTTCATCCGCCTTTTACACAAGGTCGCCCCCTGGTAAACGCCCCACTGAGTGCTTCGTGCTCCTCGGGGCCCAGGAGCACCGTGACGCCGTAGCCTGCGTGGGACACCCACAGGCGTGCGGACTTGCCGCTGTCGGTCTGGCTGTTGCCGCGCTGAAGGAAGTGCTGCGGAGCGTCTTCATGGTTTTCCCCCCTCTTCTCTGCTGAGAAGTGTGGCGTGTCCTCCGGGGCACCTGCACAGTGGGGGGCAGAAAAGCAGTTGTGAGGATGTCATTCGATCAATGGCAAGTTCCTCTTTCAGGCTACATATGAGTGTCCTTTACAGGCGTGAAGAGTCAGCAGGCTTGACGGGACAGGAATGGTGACTGGCAAACACTTTTTTCTTTCCTCAAAGGAATTTCGTGGGACTCCCTTCCCGATGAGCTTCTCCTAGGCATCTTCTCCTGTCTCTGCCTCCCTGACCTCCTCAAAGTCTCCAGCGTTTCCAAGAGGTGGTATCACCTGGCGTAAGTATTTCTCACCCCATTTGGCATGTGGGGGGCAGGGGGCGGGAGGGTTACTTATTTATTCATTTGGGTCTGATGAAACTAAAACCCAAGAAAAACAGAGTAGCACAAAGCAAAGTAAGGATTTTCGTATTTCTCTTAACTGCTGAGCGCCTTACTTCGCCGTGAACGGGAGGAGTCTCCGGGGGGTGAAGAGTCACCCGTTTCCGAGCTCTTCTCCCTGGTTCGCTTTAGCACACGTTTACTGGGCCCTGGTCTGTGAAGGGAGTTACACGGGAGGCCCAGCCAGTCCTCCCCCCGGGGCGCAGGTGCAGGGGGGGACCTGGGGCCCTGGCATTGGAAGGAGTGGATCCAGCCCCTGCCACTGCAGCTCTGTGTGACCCGGGAGGTCCCTGACACTTCTGAGCTCATGCCCCTCCCCCTGTGGGTAGAATGGGAATAATGGTGCCTTCGGGGCAGGACAGTTGTGAGGATGCACAACACAGATGCCGCCTGTGCAGTGCCTGGCCCTGCAGGTGTCCAGCACGTGGCAGCCAACCGTTGTTGGTGTTTTGTTGGTTCCGGGACAGCACCTTCCAGGTGCGCACAGCGAGTCGCCTATGGAAAGGCTTGGTGAGCTGGAAAGGCAGTGACAGGCCAGAGCGGTGGAAAGACTGTTTTTCAGTTGGAGCATTTTCCCATCTCCTTCCCTTCTCATCCCCACCCAGCCCCTGGCCGTCCACGCTCTCCTTCCACATTTCAGGGACTCTCTCCCTGGGGGAGACAGGAGGACCTCCTTCCTTTCCGCTCAGGGGCGTCCCGGAAATGAGACGCCCTCGGTATCTGCGGCTCCGCTCATCCCACCCGCGGGCCCCCGTCTTACTTTTCTCACTCCGACAGCGGCCCTCGCCCTGCGGCGTCTGCTGCTCTTTATCTCAGCTGTCATAAAGCAGTAACGGACAGGTATTGAGCTCTGGTTCAGTGCCCAGCACTGAGGTACTGCTTCTTCCAATGAAGGCCAGATAACACGCTGGCAGTTTATTTATACAGAATTACTTCCCAGCCCGAGCCGGTGGTCTGCGGACTTCACGCTGTGTGAAAAAAATAAAATTCTGCCCGGTTGGTGTGGCTCAGTGGATTGAGCGCGGGCTGGGAACCAGAGGGTCCCGGTTCAATTCCCAGTCGGGGCACATGCCTGGGTTGCGGGCCAGGTCCCCAGTGAGGGCCATGTGAGAGGCAACCATACATTGCTGTTTCTCCCCTCCCTTCTCCTCTCTCTGAAAATAAATAAATAAATTCTTTAAAAAATAAATAAATAAATACATAAAATAAAATTCTGGTAGGCATTAAAAATGTTCCCTCATGTGCTAGGTCTCTGCTTTCTTTTTTGTTGAATTTAATTAATCTGGTTGTTAAAGCTCCCTCATTGTGTGTTCAGTACTGGTCCCTCCTTTTTGCTTTAGAAACACTGTCCAAAACGGAAGTACTATTTTCCCCTTTTCCTTACATGTTAGCTCACATGTACATGTATTTCTGTGCCTGTGTGGGCGTGTGTGTCCAGCTCGAAGGGTGTACCAAACAGAGCTGAACTGTAACTTCTTTTTCCTGGTAGATGTCCAGGAGGTGTATCTTATAATGAAGCAGTGGTAACTTTCCGACTTTGAGTTATATTCACATGTCGGTTAGAATAATCACGGCAGCCTGTTTATGCTCATCAGGAATGGCAAGTGGGGTCTTACGGCCATTTCCAACCTACTCGCTGCATCAGGAATCCACTGAGCGATTTGAGCAATCGCTCTTAAAGTTGCCAAATTGAGTTGCGTGCTGGGATTTTAGTCTCTGAGTCCGCATCCTGGCCTTGCTGACCGCAGCCTTGAACCCGCTAAATTAGAAAGCTGTAGAAAGAGGAACACGGAAGCTTATCCATGACAGAGCCAGGAAACCTTCAGCAGTGCCCTAAGACTGTCACAGCTGATTAACGGTCACCTGAGGAGCACAGGTGTCTTCAGAATTTGCTTCCAGGGGGGATTCAGTGGCCACATCCGCCTTGTCAGTGACAGCGCTGAGGGCCTCCAGCATCCAGTCCCCCCAGCTCACCGAGTCGGGCCCCCCTCTTTTCCAGGTTTGACGAGTCTCTCTGGCAGACCTTGGACCTCACAGGGAAAAACCTGCACCCAGATGTGATCGGGCGGCTGCTGTCTCGCGGGGTGGTCGCCTTCTGCTGCCCGCGGTCATTCGTGGACCAACAGCCGGTAGTTGAACATTTCAGGTAAAAAAGAAAAATTCTGGGGAAAAACTGTTTCTAAATCTTGCATAAGAAATAGATCCAAACGTTTGTGCCCCTGTGCCCGCCCTGACACAGCCCCTGACAGGCAGGCATCTGTGCAGTGCGGGGGGAGTCGCACCTTTGCCCGTGGTCGGGGTCTCAGCGACCCCTCCCGTCTAACTCAGGGTGGCTGCGGGCTCCCGCCGGCTCCAAGGTGCACCTGCGGCCCCCCAGCGCCTGTGTCAGGGGAGGAAAAAGCACGTGAGGCGTCTTCGGTTGGGGAGCTCTGGCTCCCCTGAAGAAGCGTCCTCTTTTCGTTTGTTTTGTAGAGCAGTTGGAGAAACTGTTTCCCTGTTACTGGGTGCTGTAACAGGGCTTAGTGCTTTCTCATGCAGGGCTCGACT
Organism: Micronycteris hirsuta; assembly: GCA_004026765.1. Lineage (NCBI taxonomy): Eukaryota > Metazoa > Chordata > Mammalia > Chiroptera > Phyllostomidae > Micronycteris > Micronycteris hirsuta. The sequence continues at coordinate 55,476 of PVJI01007703.1, read as the reverse complement.
AGGGTCACTAACACAGAACGGAAGAGTAAGCTACAGACAGAAGAAGGCAGGATGAAGCGTGTGTCCTGACTTGAGCATCCCCCCCCCCACCCTGGTTCTCTCCATGGGGCGGGGGGAGGGGGGGGACGGGGGCTGGTTTCTGTCCTTCTGCCGCGGCCGCATCTTCTCGTCTCCTTCGCGTTCCCTTTGGTCACTCTGGGCCTGTCCCCAGCCGCCTTCTTTCTCAGTCCGCACACTGGCCTTGGACAAGCTGTGTCCTGTGCTCCCTCACTTATGCTGGGACCCTCCGGTCCTCATCTGCAGCTCAGCTATTTCCTTCAAACAAACCCCCATTGCCCGCGACCCGAAACATCGACCCTAGATTTCCTCCAGGCCCCTCGAGGTCAGCATGTCTGGCATAAACTCAGCCCCACTTTACAACTCGCTCGTCGTCATCTTCCCTGTTGGAGTAAAATGCCACAGCCGGCCACCGCCATCCTCGCCGGCAGTCGTCACAGGCATAGACCCGTCACCCCATCCAGCTCCTTCTCACCGTGCCCACTGATTCATTTCTAAGGGGGACTCTTTGGGCAGCGACATCTTGACTTGGCAAAAATCCTCTGGGGTTTTAAAGTGAATGAGGATGGGAATTAGCTGGGAGCAGTTTGTTTTATGGCAGAAACTGTGAGGACTTCCTGAAAAGTGCATTTAGTGTCTAGTTGGTGATTGGCTCTTGTTGGGGGAGGAGGCAGGTTGGGTTTGACCTTGACGGACGGGCCGCCTTGCAGAGCCTCTCTTCTTCTCTCCTGGGTCCAGCCCTTTCCGTGTGCAGCACCTGGACCTGTCGAACTCAGTCATCGGTGTGTCCACCCTGCACAGCATCCTGTCCCCGTGCTCCAAGTTGCAGAACCTAAGCCTGGAAGGCCTGCAGCTTTCGGATCCCATTGTCGAGTGAGTGAGTGGCAGCCAGGAGCCTGTCGCAGAGGCCAGTGTCCTTACACGTGTTCATTTTGTTTCCTGAGCATAACTGGGGTGCCCGGCTGTCCACACCCAGGCAGACTCAGAAAATATCCAGTGCAGTGCGAACTTTCCGAAACTTTCCGAAATCCAGTTCCGAAACTTTCCGGGGCTCATCTAGGCAACCCAGGCGTGCCTGCTAGCTGTGTGCGGCCTGATGCTAGATTCTAGGGCCGCACGCTGAATAAAGGCACGGTCCCTGCCTGGTGCGGGGAGAAACAGGTGGTTCCAGTGCAGTGTGTTTGTTCATTGTGCCAGCGACTGTGTGGCAGCACACAGTGAGACCTAATGTAGGGAGGGCCGCCTTCCTGGAGGAAGTGACTCAGGCTTAGTGTTGAAGACAGGGCGAAGGAAGCGGTCTAGGTAAAGCTGCCTGTGGCCCGAAACTGGTAAGGAAGTGGGAATTGCAGGAGCACAGGGCTCAGTGAGGGGACGGACAGCAGGTCAGGGATCAGATCATGGTGGGCCCTGCTGTGCTGGGCAAGAAGTGTGGGCTCCGCCCCAGGCTGCAGAGGAAGTGTGGTGGAGGGCATGCTTCTGAGAGCGGAAGGAACGTGGCCTAGTTGAAATTAGAAAATCAACTCACTGACCACCTCAGAGGTCAACCAGACATGGGAGGGAGAGATCAGTTAGGACGTGGCTGTGTCCCTTCAGGTGGGAGATGATGAGGCCCGATGTAAAAAGTAGAATGGTAATAATTATGACGATAGCAGCTGACATTTATTGAGCACTTACTGTGTGCCAGCTACTAAGTTCTCTAAAGGTCGTCTCATTTGATTCACACAGCAGTCCGATAAAGTAGGTTCTTATTGTTCCCGTTTTATAGAGGTGGAATCTGAGGCACAGGCTGAGTAACATGTCCAAGGCCACACAGTGTGTAGGTGGCAGAAGCAAGATTTGAACCTGGCAGGGATGATTCCAGAACTCTTACACTTAATACACTAAGTTTCACTAACATGAGGCATTTGGGAATGTAGAGCAGAGGGCAAGTTTGAGAGACATTTACCTGAAAGAACACTATAACTATGAGTTTGCCTACAAGTTAATTCCAGTTATGTGTGAAATGGAAATATGTTTATGCTGTTGCTTTTTAAAAAAAAATTTAAGTACGTTGAAGAATGTGCATTTCTTGTGCATTTACTCTGTGCCAGGCGCTGTGTTAAACCCTATATTACATTATATCATTTAATTTTAACAACCATACCAAGAAGGTACTGATCCTACCATTTCACAGATGAGTAAACTGAGGCAGAGAGAGCATCCTGCTTGGGGTCGTGCACACAGTGAGATGTGAATTTATTCATTTTATTTTTATTTTTAAATTACATTTACTGGGGTGACATGCTACATTGGGATTGCATTATGTGGTCACCCCCCCAAAGTCACATTGCCTCCATGAGGTGTGAGTCTGAACTCACTTCTGACTCTAGGCCTGTCATTGCTTCCCTACCTCACTAGCCTGCTTTCCTCAGAATGCTTGTTGATCGAATAAGAGTCTCTCACTGTTATTCTTCCGACATTTTTCTCTTTTCCCAGTAATCTTGCGCAGAACTCAAATTTAGTCCGACTGAACCTTTCTGGGTGCTCTGGATTCTCCGAATCTGCCCTGAAGACTTTGCTGAGTAGCTGTTCCAGGTGGGAAAGAGTTGAGACTTGATTAAAGAGCTGTTGTTTCAACTATACAATTATCGCTCACATCTGCATAGAACTGGTAAATTTTTTGAGCTATTCTGAACTCCAAGCTCTTGATTTGGATAACGCAATATCCTTCACCCTCTAAACTTTCCGTCCAAACTCAGGAGCCAAATCCAAGGAGTTTGCAGGGGGTGATTGTGTAGCAAGCCCTTTTTTGTTGTTTCTACTTTAAAAGGGAAAATGTAATAGTGTGTTTATCAACAGTATGGTTGAAAGAAATCTGTTTTTACCTGACTATACAGTTGGGGTTTTTTCCCCTTTAATATCTGTAGACATAACTTAGCAGTTTTTGAGTAAATTTTGTGCATGTGAAATCTACACCATGAATTTGGGTGATTTCCTTAAAAACATCGTTTATATGGTGTTAATAATGTCAGAATGGGAACAAAGGCTACAGAGTGTACAGAGACCGCTGAGAGGGGACATGGGTCACAGAATACACAGTGATGTAAGTGTGAATATCCCTGGGTCTCTGCGCGCATCCCACGGCATTACACCTCTGTCTCCTTAAGTATCTATTGAAGGTCGATTGCCTTTGGATAAGAATGTTATCAATGAGATAAACTATCAGCCCTACATTTTCTCAGAAATGCGAGGAATGGGGCATGTGGTTTAATGGGGGGATCTTCTCTTTGAATGCCTCCTGTGCTCAGAGCCCAAATAAGAGGAGGCAGGTGTTTTTGCCACTTCAGTGTCTCTTTGTCAGGGACCAGGGGTGTCAAACTCATTTTCACAGGGGGCCACATCAGCCTCGTGGTTGCCTTCAAAGGGCCGAATGTAACTTTAGGACTGTATAAATGTAACTACTCCTTAACTAGGGGCAAGGAGCTCAGCGCTGCCACCGGGCAGAAACAAGGTGCTGAGCTGGATGAAACAAGGTGGAAGGCCGATTCGGGCCATGGGCCTTGTGTTTGCACCTGTGGAAAACATCTCAGATGATTGTTCAATCTGTGTAGTTGTTTGCTAACAACCTGGGTGGTTGAGAAAGAAAACAGACTGGAATTTTACTTCCAGTTTTGGAATGAGGCGTGAGCCGGCCGGAAGGGAGGAGAGTGCTCCCCTTTGTTTCCACAAGGGGGCAGCATTCACTCAGGCCTTGGCTCAGATCCCCTGGCCACTGTCTGGGGCGTACTGGAGCAGGGGAGGATGTCAAGTGGAAGCTGGGAAGAGGGGCACACTTGTGGGTGAGCAAAGGTGGCTATTGAGAGGAGCAGAGGTTCTGTGCATGAATTGGTAAGGGTCCCTGGTTCTGTATGTGCTCTGCAGCCAGAGGCAGGGGTGCCTGGAAAGTCGCTCCTGTGTGACAGTCTCATGCTTTCCTTGTTGCTCCCCCTCTCCCCCTCCCCCGGTGCACAGACTGGATGAGCTGAACCTCTCCTGGTGCTTTGACTTCACTGAAAAGCATGTGCAAGTGGCTGTCGCTCACGTGTCAGAGACTGTCACCCAGCTGAATCTTAGTGGCTACCGAAAGAACCTCCAGAGAGCAGGTAAGAGCACAGCCACTGGGCCCCGGACAGCAGTGGCTTGCTTTAGGGAGCCTCCCCTAAGGACAGCCCTGCCTACACTGTCTCTCTCAATCCGGTGCCTGCATTTTTTCCCGTTTTCCCGAGGAGGCAGCAGCGGATTGGAAGGGCTCAGCAGAGACAAACAGCAAGCACTGAGATTTGAATCCAGAGTCTAGAAGTAGAAATCTTTTATACTTTTACACTATTTATTTACTTACTTATTACTTTATTATTTTAATCCTCACTTGAAGATATGTTTATTGATTTGAGAGAGAGGGAGAGAAACATCGATGTGAGAGAGAAACGTTGGTTGGTTGCCTCCCATACATACCCTGACCGGGGATCGAACCCGCCACCTTTTTGGTGTACAGGACCATGCTCCAGCAAACCAAGCCACCTGGCCAGGGCCAAACTATTTATTTTTTAAACAGAAGAATTATTTTAATGAACTAGATTTTTAGGTCAAACTCTGACATAAAAATAGATAAATGCAGTCTTTGATTAGGATTAAGCAGTGGCTTCAACCAGGCATAATTTTTCCTGCCAGGGGACATCTGGCCAGGTCTGGAGACATTTTTGATGGTTGTGGCTGTGGGGGGTGCTCCTGGCATCCAGTGACTAGAAGTCAGGCGTGTACAGAGCAGCAGAACAACGCACAAGGAATAATCTGGTCCAAAATGTGGATCGTGCCAAGGTTGGGAAACCCTGTTATAAATTGTTCATAAGTCCACACTCAGAACTTTTACTTGTGAGTTCAGTCTAAGGACAGGAGGTTGTTCAGATGGACATAGGCATTTGAAATCAGGGACAATGCATGACAGTTTCAGTCTTCATGAGCCTCAACTTCCAGCTACGGTTTGCTTGCCTAAATACGGAGAAAATCTTGGTTTGCAAAGGTAAGTGTTTGCAAATGGCAAGATTTTCTTCAACAGCTTCACCTCGCGATCTCGGGCCGTGAGCCGTGCAGAGCCCGGCGGGGCTGGCTTGTTTCAACTGTCGTGGTGTCTCGATGTTGCTGCTGGCTTATCTCAGTACTCTGTTCTTACCGTTCTTATTATATTTGGAAAGATTTGAGTCACAAACTTGCAGAACATATTTGTCTAAGAATTAAGCAGTATTTGAAAACTGTTATCCCAGGACGTGATATGTCCTCCGGTAAGTAAGATATATCAGGATGTAGAAAATAAGAGCTAGGTTCTCGTGAGTGGCCTGGATGGGCGTGCCTTTCCTGTGCTTGGGTCCAGGTGCCTGCGTTTTCAGTGGGCACGTGGCCTTCAGAGATTTGTGGGCGCAGCAGGGACATCGTTCTCACCGCTCCCCTGCACAGACCATGTTTCTGTTCTACTTATTTTTCCTTTAAACACTGTTTTCAATCTGATTATAGTTTGTATATAGTCATTCTCAAAATACAGATAAACACGAAAACAAACCATCAGTAATCTCACTGACATATTTTTCCTGTAGAAGAGTTATTTATTCATTTACTTTTAGAGAGGGGAAGGGAGGGAGAAAGAGAGGGGAAGACACATTGACATGAGAGAGATACATCCATCAGTTGTCTCTCATGACGTGCACCCCAATCAGGGACCAAACTCGCAACCCAGGCGTGTGCCCTGACCAGGAATTGAACTGGTGACCTTTGGCTTTGTGGGAGGACACCCAACCACCTGAGCCACGCCAGTCAGGATGAGAGTGTTTTTTAGAATGGGACACAGTGTATTGAATACTTGGTTATATGCTCTTTTTCCAGATAACCCTCTTTTCAGTGGCTGCACCACCTCATTTTCGGCGGCTGTATGATATTCCACCCAACAGATGTGGAGCCGTTTGTGTTGGTTCGATAACAGTGTACTCAGTTGACCTCCTTGTAATGGACGTTTAGAGTCTCCAGTTTTTTCCCTTTCTAAGCAGCTTCGTCAGGGACAGAGACAACTCCTGGAGTGTTCTTCAAAGGATGCATTCTTAAAAGTGGAATTGCTGAGTGAAGGGTGAGGCTTTGTTCTCAAGCTTTGGGTAGCTCTTCTCAAATTGCCTCCCAGGGGTTTTAAACTCCAGTCCGCAAGGGCCCTGTGCACCGGGAGCCCCGCGGCCGGTCCTTCCCTGTTCGTCCCCAGGAGAGGAGCAGGTAGTGCCTGTTCGCACTTCCTTCTCGTATCTGCATTTCCCATCCCTTCCCTGGGAATTTTTCTGAAATGAACCAAGTGCAAGTTCGAAAAGCTCTGCTGTGGGCAAACTGCTGTTCATTTTGTTCAAGTTTGGCTTAATACTTTCTCTTTGTTCCTCTAAAGAATAGCTGGCCTGTTTCTGAGTTCTGGCAGCAATAATAGGTAATAAAATCCTGCTTGCTGAGCACATTCAGGGCTACGGCAAAGATGCAGAATAATATAGAAGTGTCAGTTTTCTTAATTATACAGTGGGAATCAGATTTTTTTTATGAATGTCCTAACAATAGCACACTACTTCACTGTACAGAAAATACAGATTTTATTTTAGCTCCTTAGACTGGCACCAGATTGCCTGGGTTCAAGTACCCTCTCTGCCACCTACTGGTACCCTTACACAGGTAGCTTAACTTCCCTGTTCGTCTGTGTAGTCATCGATAAAGTGGAGGGAACAGTAGAGTCCCCCTCGTAGAGTTACAGTAAGGAAGGAAGGAGTTAATACATGTGTGGCATGCTAAACTGTTCTTGGTACACAGTGAAAACTCAGTAGTCGTTGGCTGCCATGGCCACCCCCACCCACTTGTCATTGCCCCGCCCCCAACCCCTTTTGGGACAATAGGCAAGTGCTGGAGGAGGCCTGAGTGGATCTGGCTTTTGGTCTTGGACTTGACCGTGATTGAAATTGTCTCCTGTAACATGACAGATCAGATTAGGTGGTTTCTCAGGTCCCTTCCCCTCAAGTGGATGTCCAGTTTGTGGTGCAGTGAAGGGGACAGTGAAGAGGGAATCTCAGCAGTGACTGCGGTTCACTAACTGCCCCTCCCCCTCCCCCCCTCAAAGGAGGGCAGGGCTTAAATCAGGGTTAGAGATGGAGACTCACCAGTTGTATCTCCCCAGGTTTCCTTCTTTCCTAGGCGGTGCCAAAATAAGATTGCATCTGTTTTGGGATTTATTGGTGGCTGGTTGGCCAGCTCAGTGACAAGTCGCTCAAGATTGTATTGTGCACTTCATTTTTTTTTAGTCATTCATTAAACTAGTGTTTATTGAGCACGTACAAAGCCTGTTCCAGGCTTCAGAGACGTGGCCTTGAACTCAACAAATGAAGTCATTCTTGCAAGAGTGCCTTCTAGTGGGGGAGCTGGACAGTCAACAAAGAACTGAACATTATGAAAGAAGATGAAATGTAAGGCAGGAAATACAGCTGAGTAATCAGGTAGATACAGCAGAAAGGGGCTGTTTTTATATAATCAAAGTGAGGAGTGCTCTGTGGAAGTGACGCTCGAGAGCGGAGACCTGAAGGAGTGAGCTGCGTGGATATGTGAGGGAGTGAGGAAAGAACATTCTAGAACTACAGACCAGCAAGTATAGACCCTTGCTATGGGAGCCAGTGTGTAGTCAGGAGTAAGGAAGGCAGTGACAAGAGATGAGAAAGCCAAGGGCTGTACAAACCAAGGAAAAGCTTTGTTCAGATTCTTTCTGAGTGAGGTAGGAAACCCTTAGAGTATGCTGAGCAGGGAATGTGATCTCACTCACATTTGGAAGTCGTGCTCTGCTACTGTGTTGAGAGACGGCTGTAGGAGGCTGGAGTGGTAACATTCAAGGTGCTAAGAAATTATCAGAACCCTTACCTGGAGGTTTCGTTCTGTAAATTGAAAGATCGCTGGTTTGATTCCCAGTCAGGGCACAGGCCTGGGTTGCGGGTTCAGTCCTCAGTCAAGGTGCCCACGAGGGGCAACTGATCAATGTTTCTCTCTCATATTAAAGTTTCTCTCCCTCTCTTTGTCCCTCCCTTCCTCTTTCTCTAAAAATAAATAAATAAAATATTTTTTTAAAGAAAGGAAATTAATTGTATTTTTGGCCCTGGTCGGTGTGACTCAGTTGGCTGGGGTGTCATCCAGTAACCAAAATGTCGTGGATTCAAGTCCCTGTCTGTGAGCTCATGGTCCTTGGTTGAGGCCTGTGCCCGAGGCAGCCAACCCATGCTTCTCTCTTGCACGCATGTTCCTCTTTCTCTAAAACCAATGGGAAAATGTCCTCAGGTAAGGATTTTTTTTTAAAAAGAAGAGCAGATTAGGGGCACATTTTGAAAGCGAACAAAACAAGATTTAGGAACAGATTCGATGTATGATGTGAGAAGAACAGTCATTTGACTCCCAGGATTTTGAACTAAGCAGCTGGATCAGTGCAGTTACCACTTACTGAGATGGGCAAGACTTTAGGGAAGGAGCAGATCTAGAAGAGAAATCAGGTATTTGTTTTTAGGCATAAGTAGGTGCCTATTATCTATCCCAGTGGGTATGTTAAGGAGGCCATTGAAAATTCAAGCCTAGGATTTAGGGGAGGGGAGGGGGCTGCAGACAGAGCTGTGAAAAGAAAAACCTGCAAACATTAATGAAGATTTTTGTTTGTTTTGTTTTATTCTCTATTGGTTTGGGGGCACAGCTTAGTGGTTAGACATTTATACACCTTGCACAGTGTTCCCCTCGATATTTCCAGTTCCCCAAGCCATGTATAGTTACCGTATTATATTGACTGTTTCCTGTGCTGTGCTTTACATCCCTGTGCCTATTCTGTACCTGCCAGTTGTACTTCTTGTCTCCACCTCATCCACCCAGCCCCCGGCCCCCGGCCCCCTCCCCTCTGGCAGCCCCTAGTTCTCTCTCTGTGTCTGTGAGTGTTTCAGTTTTGTGTAATATATGTTGCAAACATTTCTTTCCAGTTTTCTGACACTTCATTAATTGTTTTTATTTTGCTTTAACATGGTATGGTTTTAAAATTTTCCTATGGTGAAATTTTCTATAGTAAATAGTAATTTCCTATAGTAAATTAGCAGTGTTCCTTTTCATCAGTGGTTTGTTTTTATGTTTAGAAACTCTTTATCCTAGATCCAATGAGTAATTACTCAAATTTTTGCATTTAGAACTTTTGAATATGTGTGGAATTTATTTGGTTATCTTAAGTTGCAGAAATGAATTTTTTTCTGGTTGTGGTAGCAGTATTTTTTTAAAATCTATTATCGCCCTCGTTGAGCGGATGCGCTGCCTTCACGGTACGGGGTTCGACCACACAGGCACGCGTCGTCGGTGATTTCCTCCTCGGGCGAGCATCACCGAGTGGTGGAGCATCACCGAGTGGTGGTGCAGCCCGCGGCGAGCCTGGGCTGCGGCGCAGCCTGTTCCTTGCTCCTGGGTCGCAGGCCCACCCAGCCTGTCACTGCACGAAGCAGCCTGAGACTGAATCAGGAGCAAGAGAAGTGAGGCGGTCCCAAGGCACAGCAAACACGCGGTGCCTGCGTAACACGGCGTGCCGTTTTACGGCAGACTTTGTCTCCTACGTACAAAGAGCACACTGTAAAATAACGCAAAGTGTAGAATAGTAAGTACACGCTTACTATTGCGCACTGTGCGTAATGCGTGCGCTGTACTTCCGCGCGGCTGACAGCCCGGCAGGTGTGTTTGCGCCGGCCCTGCCACAGACGCAGGAGCGGTGCCTTTCGCTTCGGCCTTAACGATGACTGTGTCACTGGTAGGACATTGTCACCTCCCTTGTAATCTGTGGGACCTTCGTTGTGGATGTGGTCCGCCTTTGGAACATTATGTGGCACGGGACTGGGTATGGTGGTGTTTGGTTTTGCTAAATTTTGCTGGTCTGAATGCCATTCTTCCAGGTTTTGCTGATGCACAGATACACAGCTATGGATTGTTGTTAACCACTCGTTTTGCACAGTTCTCTTACTATTTCCAATAGCTTTTCAAGTTCGCTTGGGTTTTTAGGGGAGAAAAATCTTGTGTGCCGAGATAATGATCTTGGTTTTCTTTCTGACGCTGTGTGATTGATTGCATTGTCCGAACATCTGGCACAGCGGTAAATGATGGTGTTGATAGGGGACATCCTTGTCTCGTTCCTGTGTGGTGACCGTCATTTTGTTTTTTCTAGATCTCTCTACCTTAATTAGAAGATGCCCCAATCTTGTCCACCTAGACTTAAGGTATGTTTTCATTCATTGATTTTAGGAAGAAAAGTGAGAAATCATGATTACTACTTGAACGGGGAGAGGATCCTCATGTGTTGCAGTGAAGGAACTCAGCAGCAGGCTGTTCCCCCTACCCCTTCAGACAGAACGGGCGGGCTCTGATCCTCTCTTCTGCTCTGTTCCAGTGACAGCGTCATGCTGAACCATGACTGCTTTCCCGAATTTCACCAGCTCAACTACCTCCAGCACCTGTCTCTCAGTCGCTGCTATGATATCATCCCTGAAACTTTACTGTAAGTATCTTTGTTTGTTAAAGCTAGTGGAAGGCAGGGATCACAAGAGTTGTCACTGGGGGTTAAATCCATTGTTATGAATGGCAGATATTTAAAACATAAACATCGATATTAGTGTGCCACAGGCTGGTTAGGAAAGACTAGCAAAATAGAAAAACCAAGGCAACGTGTTTTGCTTAAAATGCCTGGTGACGGTGAGTTGACTGAAATGAATCCGCTCACATTTGTTACTTCGCTGTGTGCAGGTTGAAGTATTAGCATACTGTACTAGTGTCTGTGGTGGACTTGCCACGGAGGAAGGTGGCCTTCACGTCCAGAGAGCTCAGGGTGTAATTGGAGAGCGGACCAAGGCGGGTGGCTTTTGTTGGTTTTTTTCCCCAAAGTTTTCAAATCCACTCCTGATTCCAAAAGCCTTCATCTGAGCTAGAGGAAAAATTCCCTAATCCTCTAGTGATGTCTCTCCTGGATGGTCAAAGAATAGGAAGAATAGAAAATTTAAGTGGTAAATATTGTAAGAGTCTAATGCTCTCTTTGCAAACGGGGGAGGTTGAGGTCCTAAAGAGGGAAGTAACTTAACCCAAAGCTGTGTGGTGAGTTAATGGCTAAACTGGGTCTACAGCCCAGGTCTCCCGGACAGACGCCAAATAGTCTGTGTCCAGTCTGGTGGCTTTTACAAGGACTCATTCTCTACCGGCTCAGCCCCTTCCAGAAAATCAGGGAGTGCAAAGGAAAAAGGAATCTGGTCCGTCTTTGTTTTCGGAAGTGCTGTACCCAAGTCATGCTGGGAATAATAGCTCTTGCTTCTTTTTTTTTTTAATTCTTTTTTATTCTCACCTGATGACATTGATTTTTAAATAGGTTTCCTTTCATCCCAAAGGGCTGGAAAATTCTTTCTCATATCAAATGTAAACGTATAGCAGGTTTATTGAAAACCACAAGAAGCCAGTATCTTGGACTTGGCCCGGTGTCCCCTCTTTCTCCAGCCAGTGTGCCTGGAATGAGGCTGCTGACCTCGTGTAGCTCACTATCCAAGTGAAGATAACAGAGCTTCTGATTTCTACCAAAGACAGGTGGTGAATTTGAACAAAGAATTTATATAGTCCTCAAATTATTGGTTTAGACCTTATAGGTTAGTTTTAAGAATTAGTGAATAAATCGGATACTTCATCTACACAGGGTTAACTAGTAGAATTAGGGAGGCCAGTAATTATATTTTTAATTACTTCAGTCAGTCTTGAGGCCCAGGGTCTGAGCTGGCATCTTGTTTGGAAAAGCATTGCCTATTCAGGAAGCCGGTGTTTACTTCCACAGCTCTTAGATGTTAGGGTCTCAATTCATGTACAGTAGGGCTTTTACTAGAATCCCCTGCACCTTCTAGCACCCAGAACCCCTGGAGTGTCTAGCATCTCCCCAAAAAGGCTTCTTGGGCCCGGCTGGTGTAGCTCAGTGGATTGAGCGCGGGCTGGGAACCAGAGGGTCCCGGTTCGATTCTCAGTTGGGGCACATACCTGGGTTGCGGCCAGGTCCCCAGTGAGGGCCATGTGAGAGGCAACCATACATTGCTCTTTCTCCCTCCCTTCTCCTCTCTCTGAAAATAAATAAATAAAATCTTTAAAAAAAAAAAAAAAAAAGGCTTCTTGGTCCTCGGTTCTCTCCGGTCCTTGCCATCCCAGCTCTAGCTTCATCACCTGTGTGGCCCCCTAGGGAGTACAGAGACCATTCTTCCTTGGTTGCTTTTCTCGAGGGAATCCATCCACGTGTGTTACTTTTGTTCTCTGCAGAGAGAAAGAAGCTAAACAGGTAATCCCCAAATGCTTCTGGAGCTGAGGTAAGGGGAGGCTGTGGGCCCTCCCATTTCACTGTTTTATCCAGTGGGAAGCTAACACTTGCTTGGTGATGCCTGCTGGCCGTGTGATGGATGGTTAAGGGCAGGGGCCTGAAGTCACACCTGGGTGTGAACCCCTGCTGCATTGTTCTGACATATTTATCTAAATCTTATATCGAAATAAGAGAAACGGGGGCATCAGTTTAGTTTTAAGTCAGAGCACCCGAATAGAGTGAGAACAGAAAGAAGAAAAAATTATTCTGTCCCTGATCTTAAAGGTGACGAGGATGTTTCTTTAGGCACACAGGCTTACCTTGTGAATCCAGTAAGATGGGTTTCCAGTACTCTACGCCTGAAAGTTTCTCAAGAGAAAATGTCTTTCCCTCCAACCTGAGTCTTTCCGGCAACTGTAATGTTTGAATGTATAGGGAGAGTTCTGGGGCCTCAGCAATAGTTTCCAGAGAGCTATTGTATGCCCAAGGATTTTTCTTTCTTATCACAGAAGTAAGAGGGTAAACTTTGAGTGTCTCTTCTGTGGTGATAATGCGTTAAAATACTTGGCAAACTGTAGACGTGCTTTCATTGTATTTATTCCCTTACTCCTTAATTGGACTGACTCCCTACGTCTAAACTTTCTTCTAATCATCCTGTATTTCTCATTCAAGTGAGAAACTAGCTGGAGGCAGTAACTGGTCTGGGATTATACGGGGCTGCATGAGAACTGTGGTGGGAGAGCTTGTGGTTGAGGGATTTAAGGCTTTCTAAGGAAAACAGGGTCATGTAGTGAGGTAAGGAGTGAGCCTGTGAAAGGTTTACAAATACCTTCTGTCTGCTAAACCTAACCAAAGACACCTGAGACATTCTTAATGTCATTTTCTACTTAGACATAATGGCTCTTATACTCATTTCTATTTCCTCTTCCCTAGTTTGCTTTTCAGTCTTTTCTGTTATATTTTTAAAGAGATGCTTATAAATGTGTAGGTGATACACACACCGAGGCTTTTTTTTTAGGTCTCCTTAAGTGTCCAGCCTGCAGGCCACATGTGGCCCTGGTGGCTATGAATGCAAAATTTACAAAATCGTAAATTTACTTAAAACCTTTTTTAGCTCGTCAGTTTTCATTACTGTTGGTGAATGTCACGTGTGGCCCAAGACAGCGCTGCTTCCTCCAGCGTGGCCCAGGGACACCAAAAGGCCAGACACTCCTGGTTGAAAGAGTTTCTGGGTTTTCGGCTTGGGACAGGTCCTTGTCCTGGATCTCATCTTACACAGCGCTCTCCCCGTCACCTAGGACACCTGGTGTCTTCTAAGAGTCTGGTCCAGGTTCCTGCCTCGCCGAGGCCCCTTGTCAGTGCAGCCCCAAGGACACTTCCTCTTCTGCCATCCGCTCCGTCTCTTCTTATCCCACCCGTAGTTTCTTCTTTGAAATACTGTCCACTTCCAGTTTGGCTGATCTGGATATCCCAGAACCAGACTTCTCGTGGGTATCACAAAGTTCTTACACACTCGAATCTCACAAGCCAGGTGTGGGGCGGGATTGCCGCGTTCTTAAGTGATAAACATAACCAGCAGGGCGCAGTGACCTTCAGACTCCTGTTTCTGTGCTCCAGGGATTAGTTTAGGAACAATGATTTGTTCCTTTGCTTTTCTTTTAGGCTTATTGTGACCTCCATGTCTTATTGTCCCCTTAGGAACACCAGGCATTTGGATAGCACGTTTAGTTTCTAACTCACCTTTCATGTTGCATTTACCTAACGAGTGTTGAAGGTCTTTGGTGTCTAAGGCACTTTGTCGAACGTAGAGTAAATACCCTGGGGGAGGGGGGGTGGACGGACCAGGCAAGCAGGTTCGGCAGGGAGGGTCTTCAGACGAGCCAAACAATCTGAGTTCTGTAACTACGAGGAAGCGCCAAGGTTCTGGAGCAGGGGGTGGCATAGTCTGAGCCGGGCTTTCGGAAGATGCCTTGGACTTCGGCATCTAGACTGGGCTGAAAGGAAGGAAAACCGGAGGCAAGGTGACAGTTATTACGAGACACGTTGGCTTTGGAAGTAACTACTGGCCATGTGAAGAGAGAAGAGAGGCTTCCAGCTCTAGGTCATTGGTATGTCCATCGATTTGCAGTGGGACTTTGTTGAAATGCCAAACCAAACATTCCCTCTCAGACTTCGTACTGTGTGTCCTAATCTGGAGCAAATACAGATCAGAGACAATTTGTAAGCACACAGGTCTGGGTTAAGAAGAAAGAATCGTTACCAAAAAGTATTTACTTTGGGTAAACGAGCTCCCTGTTTTTTACGGGCCAGAATTTCACTGTTGACAGAGTTCTGTGTCAGTGAAACACCCAAGAGGATCAGCTCATATGTGAGAGAGGTAGGATGGCTGCGGGTCCCTGGAAGGTGTGCCTGATCACCCCTTTTCTTCGCCTGTACCCACCCACATAGCCCTGTCTGAGAGTCACTCATGGGTTCCATCACATGTCATGGGCATGGGTACTATCAGCCGTTATTAAGAAGTTGCCAAACCCCCCGACATCTTTTAAGATGAGGAGCCTAGGATCGAGTCCGTATCTTTAAATTGCATGAACCTTTGGCGATTTCTAACTGATGCCACAGTAAACCACGTACTTCTACCATCGCCAGCTTGCGAGCTGGTCCTCATAACACAGTAGTAACGCCTTCCGGCACAAATCAAGAATGGGGAAAGGAAGCAAATATGGTTGGATTTCAAATAAACCCTGGAGTTTTTTGGTTGTTGGAAATTGAGCAAAATGCACTGGCTCGTTTCCTAAGGCCATGATGCCCCAGCTGTGGTCTATGCTTTGCGGTTGGATTTTCTTAAATCATCGATTGCAATTTATGTTTTCAGTTTGTATTGTATAGAGTATGATACAAATTGTCAAAATTGGGTCATGTGACTCTAGTGGAACAGGTTCCATAGATATGGCTACGCTGAAAGTCTCTCTCTTCCTTTCCAGTGAACTTGGAGAAATTCCCACACTAAAAACACTACAAGTATTTGGAATCGTGCCAGACAATACCCTTCAGCTGTTAAAAGAAGCCCTTCCTCATCTCCAGATTAATTGCTCCCATTTTACCACCATTGCCAGGCCTACTGTGGGCGCCAAAAGCCACCCAGAGATGTGGGGCATCCGATGCCGACTGTCGCTGCAGAAGCCCAGTTGTCTCTGAAGCATGCATTGCAAGATGATGTCTCCTTTTGTCTTTGGATCAGGGAAAATACGTAGAAGCCTGATTGCTGGAGCACTCAGCTATTTTTATTCTTGGTTTTCCCTTTGCCTTCATTCTACAAGTATATTAGAGAAGCATTTGAGAGAGAAAACTAAGTGTTTCTTTTTTTTTTTAACGACTATAAAAGGTTCTGTCACTGCCATGCTCCTAAGGGTCTAGCCGTGGGCCTTAAGAAATTTCAGAATGAGCCTGTAATTTCAAGACCCTTCAAGAGCCAATTCTGAGTCATCTCTTCCTTATCAAGTCTGTTTCGAAACAAGCTTAAAAATCACCAGAAGCAAATCATTTTCTTGATCTCTGTGGTACCTTAACTTTCCTCTATTTAATTTTTCAGTGTCGCTTTATAAGACATAGGCTGGAAAAATGATAAGCTATTCATATTGGGAGCTGAACAGAAAGAATCGTAGGATAGTCTATTTAAGGCCATCATTCTGGGGATAGAAAAAGAAAAATACACATTTCAACCTTGTCTTCGGAGTTTTGCAGTTAGGTTCAAGAAAACGAATAGTCCTGGGTAATTCACCTTAAAACCTAAATTTAAAAAACCACCAACCGGAGATGCAGAATTTGAAGGGTCAGGAGGCAATTTTCTATGACAGGTTAAGCTGATGTATGCTCTCATGCATATTAATGAAGTATCCTTTGATGTGCTGTGCTCCCAGAATACTAAAGTTATTGGGGAGATATGATTGTGCTCTTCTAACTATAACCAAGTGAGGTTAATGTGGGTTCTTTAGCTTTTAAAATGCCTGGATTTGTTTTATAAGGTGGTAGTAACCCATCTGTATTGCAGTGTTGGAGGGAATGCCGAACTGAAGTTGCCTGCCATTTACCTTTATTGCTGAGGTTCTTGAAGTTATTTTTCTATTACTCTGGAATCAAGTCTTTTAAATTGTCTTTTTCCTTTCTCTCTTTTTTTAAATGTTTCCCACAATCGCTGTTTTACACGACCCGCTCAGTAAGGTTACTGGACCTAAGGTTCCCTGAGAAGAACCGCACACCTCTCAGTGGGGGGCACGCCCACTAGGCGCAGGTGTGTGGCCCATCCTCTCAGCAGCGGGCCCAGCGTGCACCTGCAGGAAAGTGAGGACTCAGGTGTCAAACCTTACAGTGGCATCAGTGATTTTTTTTTAATGACACATAGAAGCAAATGGATTCAATTCTACTTACAAAATCAACAAAACACACATTTCTTGTTTAAATTGATGAGCTCCCCATATGTTCAAAATGGAACAGAAGAGCCAAAACCCATCATTTCTATTAACATTGGTGTTTTAAATCAGATTTTTCAAATGTTAGCGCCATCTGCCTAAACCTAAGGAAGATCATTTTAAAGTAGTTATCCCGGAAATGATAGTTTCGATTTTGCAGTAGTTCAAAGGTGCTAAATACTACTTGAGATTATTGTTTACAGATTAGTGACCAGGGCTGGGGACAGGATCCGGTTGGACTCTGGCTCCGATGCCCTCGAACACGTCCTTCCAAACTCAAGTCCAGCCAAAAGCTATTTTGCTAACATTTCAGAGTAATCTGTATTTTTGTATGTGATTTCTACTTTTATAAACTTGTTTTAAAATAAAACACATTTTTATGAAAATGAGTACTTCTAAGTTGTATTTCTTTTTTCTTTCTCCCTTAAGTACTGGAGTTAAGGTCAGAGGGCATTGGTGGGGGTGCCACGTGTCTCAGGCCTCTGAGGGAGGCTCTTCAGGATGAGCCCCTGCCTGGTCCTCTCTGCCCCGCCTAAGTCAAATGCTTCTTGTCAAATTCAAATGATGGTTTGTAATACTTCCTACCAAGGAGCTAAGTACAGGCTTATTTATCTTTGAAGTGCTTTAAAAATAGGATTTATAAAACTTTGGAAATTTAAATGATGGATGAGATTAGTGAAGTGCTATCAGGAAAAGTCAGCTGCTAGCACTTTTTAAATTACAGACTTGACCAACAGCTTCGATGGTGTATTTTAGTCTCATTAGGAAACTGCATTGTCCACCCTATACCCAAAAGTCTTCAGGAGATCCAGTTCCTTTTGAGCCCGTCCCTTCAAATAGTAGAAGGATGACTCTTGAATTTTACCACTTTTTTTTTTACTTCTTTGTTCTCATTGTCACTACTATGCTTCCTTTTGTTTTTAATTATGAAAACATTAAATAAATGCAAAAAGCAGAGAATATGGTGAACCTCATCATCCAAGTGCAACGGTCCTTAATTCATGGTGAATCTCTTCCTCAAGCGCCCCAAACAGATTATTCTGAAACAAAACCCAGATATGACTTCCTAAGTATTTTAGTACATACCTCCAAAAATAAAGATTCTCCTGAGTTAGTTCTGAAACATTAAATATCAAGTTGTTTCAGGTGTTTTCTTGCATGGGTTTGTTTTGAGCAGGTTGCAGACAGTCCACATGTGCGTTGATTGGCATTCTTTTGTTAAGTGAAGGTTTAATTGGCCTACATTATATTAGTTTCAGCTGTACAGCATACTGATTCAGTATTTGTAAGTATTGCAAAATGATCATGGTGAGTCCAGTTAGCATCTGTTACCATACTCACAGAATTTTTTTTTTTTAAGATTTTATTTATTTATTTTCAGAGGAGAAGGGAGGGAGAAAGAGCAATGTATGGGTTGCCTCTCACATGGCCCTCACTGGGGACCTGGCCCGTAACCCAGGCATGTGCCCTGACTGGGAATCGAACCAGGACCCTCTGGTTCCCAGCCCGCGCTCAATCCACTGAGCTACAGCAGCCGGGCCATACTCTCAGAATTTTTTGATGTGAACTTTTAAAATCTGCTCTTAGCAACTTTCAAGTATGCAGTACAGTGTTATTAACCACAGTAGCCCTACTGTGCGTGACATCCCCAAGACTGGAAGTTTGTAGCTTTTGACTCACTTTATCCATTTCGTCCACCCCCCACCTCCAAGCCTCTGTCAATCTGTTGTCTGTACTGTGAGCTTGGGATGTTTTGTTTTAAAAGATTCTGCATATAAGTGGCATGATGACATGGTGTTTGGTTTTTCTTTGACTATTTCACTAGCATAATGCCCTCAAGGTCCATCCATGTCATTGCAAATGGTAAGCTTTTATTTTTTTATGGCAGAATCATATTCCCATGTGTGTGTGTGTATACACAACAGAAACACTGACTTGAAAAGATACGCACCCCATGTTCATTGTAGCATCATTTACAATAACCAAGAGGGAGCAACAACTTACGGTAAATGTCCACTGATGGAAAGATGGATAAACAAAAGGTGGTATATATTAGTATCTTCTACCCCCTTTTTAATTGGATTGTTTTGCTATTGAATTGTATGAGTTCTTCACATATTGTGCATATTAACCCCTACCACAGGTGATTTGCAAATATTTTCTCCCACTCGGGAGGCTGCCTTTTCAGTCTGTTGACTGTTCCTTTGTTGTGCAGAAGTTAGTCTGATGTAGTCCCACTTGTCTGTTTTTTGCTTGTGTTGCCTTTGCTTTTGGTGTCAAATAAAAAAAAAAAATCCTCACCAGAACTGATGTTAAGGAATTTACTGCCTACTTTTTCTTTTAGGGCTTTATGGTTTCACGTCTAACATTCAGGTCTTTAATTCGTTTGAGTTAATTTTTGTGTGTGGTGTAAGATTGTAGTCCAGTTTCTTTTGCAAGTTCTGTCCAATTTCCCCAACAGCATTTATCGAAGACTGTCCTTCCCCTATTGTATATTCTTGGCTCCTTTCTCATAAATTAGTTGATCATATATGCATGGGTTCATTTCTGGGCTCTCTGTTCTGTTCACACTGATCTATGTGTTTGTTTTTTTGCTAACACCGTACTTGTTTTTATTACAGGAGCGTTGTAATATAGTTTGAAATCAGGAGCATGATGCCTCCAGCACTCTTCTATCTCAAGATTGCTTTGGCCATTCAGGGTCTTTTGTGCTTCCATACAGATTATAGAATTGATTGTTCCATTTTTGTGAAAAAATGTCATTGAAGTTTTGATAGGATTGCATCGAACCTATAAATTGCTTTGGGTAGTATGGACATTTAACAGTATTAATTCCTCCAATCCATGAATACGAAACATCTATTTATTTGTCTTCTTTAATTTCTTCCATCAATGTCTTATATAGTTTTCAGTGTATAGGACTTTAACCTCCCTATTTATTTTTAGGTATTTTATTCTTTTATGCACTTTTAAATGGGATTTTTTGTCTTATTTTATTTTTAATATATTTTATTGATTATGCTATTACAGTTGTCCCATTTGCCCCCCTTTATTCCCCTCCGTCCCGTACCCCCCATTCCCTGCCCTTTAGTTTTTGTCCATGGATCATACGCATAAGTTCTTTGGCTTCTACATTTCCTATACTATTCTTAACCTCTCCCTGTCTGTTTTCTACCTACCGTTTATGCTACTTATTCTCTGTACTTTTTTCTCCTCTCTCCCCCACCCACTCCCCTGTTGATATCCCTCCATGCCTTATATAAATCCCTTTAACATTTCATACAATAAAGGCTGGGTGCTGATGAACTCCTCAAACTTGACCTTATCTGAGAAACACTTTATCTGCCCATCGATTCTAAATGAAAGTTTTGCTGGATAGAGTATTCTTGGATGTAGGTTCTTGCCTTTCATGACTTGGTATACTTCTTTCCAGCTCCTTCTTGTTTGAAAGGTCTCCTTTGAGAAATCAGCTGACAGTCTTATGGGAACTCCTTTGTAGGTAACTGTCTCCTTTTCTCTTGCTGCTTCTAAGATTCTCTCATTTTTAATCTTGGGTAATATAATTATGATGTGCCCTGGTGTGTTCCTCCTTGGGTCCAACTTCTTTGGGACTCTCTGAGCTTCCTGGACTCCCTGGATGTCTATTTACTAAGCCAGATTGGGGAAGTTCTCCTTCATTATTTGTTCAAATAAGTTTTCAATCCCTTGGTCTTCCTCTTCTCCTTCTGACATCCCTATGACCCGGATGTTGGGATGTTTACAGATGTCACGGAGGTTCCTAAGCCTCTCATTTTTTTGAATTCTTGTTTCTTCATTCTTTTCTGGTTGAATATTTTTCTTCTGGTCCACACGGTTGATTTGAGTCCCACTTTCCTTCCCATCACTATTGGTTCTCTGTACATTTCCCCTTATTTCTTTTAGTGTATTCTTCATTTCATCTAATTTGTGACCAAATTCAACCAATCCTGTGGGCATCCTGATTACCAGTTTTGAACTGTGCATCTGATAGACTGGTTATCTCTTCATCACTTAGTTGTATTTTTTCTGGAGCTTTGATGTGCTCTTTCATTTGGGCCATTTTTTTTCTTGGTACACCTGTTACTTTAAGGGGCGGAGCCTTAGGTGTTCACCAGGGCGGGGTAACCTATGCTGTTGTGTTGTGACGCTGCCTTTGGGGGCGGGGCCTGGGAGGCTTGCTCCGCTCACCTCTGACTCCCAGTCATTTTCCCCCAATGAACTCTCCTATGAGGCTGGGAGTTGTTCCCACTGCCACCTCAACCCCCACAGGTGCTTTCAATAGGTGGTCTGAGGCTTTTTTCCCCCTGCGATGGTGGGTTTGCGCGGTCTGCTCTGCTCCCCAGCTCCTTCTCATGGTTTATCTGCATGCGAATGAGGGGCCACCCGGTCCACCAGTCTCGCCCCACTGGTTCCCATGGGCTTCTCCGGGTACACCGGCCTTGGGCCTCGCTGAGTGTGCCAGCTGCGTTTTGGCCAGGCACACCCGCCGCGGGTCTCTCCGGGCAAACTGCTATCTCACCTCGAGCACTCTCCGCCCGACTCCGCCCCGCTTATCAGTCTGGATGAACTTGGCCTAACTTCTTGGCTGTGAGACTTTCACTTGGTTCAATTCTATGTCCATTCTGGTTGGTTGTTTTGCTTTTTAAATCGTTTCTCCTCTTTTGGTTGTGAGAGGAGGCACAGTGTGTCCACCTGTGCCTCCATCTTGGCCGGAAGTCTCTAAATAGGATTTTTAATTTCGTTCTGATAGTTCAGAAATGCAAGCTATGCATTGATTTTTGTGTCTTGCAACTTCACTAAACTCATTTATTCTAACAATTTTTTTAGTGAGGTCTTTGGGGCTTTCTCACTGTCTTCTGCAAATAGTTTTACTTCTTCCTTTCCAATCTGAATGCCTTTTCTTTTTCTTGCCTAATTGCTCTAGCTAGGACTGATCGACATTCTCCGCTCTCTTAATCTTTGGGTTCCCCTCCCTTTCTGTTTTCTTGCAATTTATTTATTGAAGAAACTAGGTTCTTTGTTCTGTGTTCTAGGTTCTGGATTTTGCTGATGTAATCCCTGAAGTGACACTTAACAGGTTAATCTGTCTCCTATTTCCATAAAGTGGTAATTAGATCTAGCAACAAACAGGTCTAGCCCAAGGGAGATTTTACACCCCAGGAGACATTTGGTAATATCTGAAGACAGTTTTGGTTGTCAAAAGTGGAGAGAGATGCTATTGACATCTAGTGGGTAGAGGCTAAGGATGCTGGTAACCATCCTACAATTAACAGGACAGCTTCCCACAATGAAGTACCTGGTCCAAAATGTCAATAGTGCAGCATTGAGAAACCCTGATCTACAAGGCTTGTTATCAAGTTCGGTTTTTTTTAAGGAGGAGATACTTGATGGGTAGTATTCTATTTGTCCATCAAGAGACGTAACATCTGGCTGTCACTTTTATGCTAATATCTGTCTCTGGCCCTTGATTCCTCCCTCTGCTATACCCTAGCCACAAGCTGCAGAGGTATGAGGGACACTCTAGCCAAGTGAAAAATTTTTATTTCTGCACAAAGTGATGGCACCTTCCATCCCATCAACCCAATCGCAGTCCCATATTTACTGAAGAGCCACAGTGTGGAGGGTACTGTGTTTGAACAGTCGCACAGGGGAAGGCACAGAGCACTTAAGGACAGGTACCAGTTTTGGGGATGTGGGAACTAGAACCCCTTTCCACTGGATACCCTAATCCTGAACAGGCAAAAGGCAGCTCCCTCTTTTATTACCACTGCTCTCCCATGACTTGATTTACTGGGACCAGAAATATAAATGCATACGGGGCATCAAAAATATTAAGTCACAATTATCTACAGAGTCACTGCAGCTACCAGGTAAGTACTTTACCCTCTGACTGTATAACGAACCGTGGTTCTGTGTCAGAGATCAGCACTGGATGAAGTCAACGGGGCAAACAATACATAACATTTTGGGAAAACCAGGTTTTCAAATAATGACCCTATAAGAGTTAATAAATGACATAACAAAGAAGAGACAGTAACAGTTTAATTTTATTCACAGCTCATTGCCATTAAAGGTTAGTTCATAAAAACATTTTTGCTGTTCTAACATCCTTTGCCTCTCAGCATCTCTTACAAATAAATCCTCACCACACAGCAGAAATATTAGAAGTTATATTGCAAATGGAACACATTAAGCAGTTTTTAAACCTTTAAAATATGGCTTATGAACAATTTTACACAGAAGTTACCTATTAATATGGTACATATTAACAGATCTATAATACCATATGGACAATCGGATTTCCTTGATACTGAAGATGGAGTTGGCATTTTTGTCAAGAAGGCATCTTAAACCTACTAGGGGAGTTCTATAGTGTGGAATTTTACTTTATAAAGTAGACCTTAAGTATATTATTTTTAAACCAAACCAGAAACTAGAACCAGCTCCGAGAAAACACTAATTTTTACTGTGCACATCATGCGAACTCTTTGCTAGTGAGTGTCTACACAGACACGCTGATCTAAAGAAAAACGGATTCTTGTTCTGGATGTACAACAAACCCTAGACCACTTCTGTGCAGTAACGTTTCATAGGAACTCTGAAAAGAACATGTTAAATGCTGGTGACACTGAGAGCACTCGATGTGATTATACATCCTAGCTTTTACAGAATGCACTTCTGAGCTCACTCTCACACTCCATCAGGACAGAGTCTGTTTCATTCATCAGTGTACATCCGGCAATCGGTACAGTACACGGCACAGAATGGATATTTAATAAATATTTCAATGACTGAAAGAAGTTTTTAATAGCAAGTGAAAAAAATACAACTTTGAATAACTGGCATGAGACTACCAACGGTCTCGTGATGCAGCAACAGGCGCCTTTTGTGAAAATTCTAGGATTACACAGAAGTAGATCAAGACTTAGACAAAAATAATGTCTTCCAAAAATAAAGAAACTCTCATGGAGGGCAGGCAGAGAAAAGCCATAACATTTATCCTTCAAAGCTAATGTGTGAAATTTGGAATATGGGCTAGTTGAAAACTACCACAATATTAAAAGTAGATAAAAGTACTTTTTGAAGGTCTGACCAAATTCCTAGTGGAATATGTCTCATCAGCTCATCCTTTTAGTCTTTGAATCCATGTTAAGAGTTTTAGGTAAAAACTGTCCATCACTAAAACAGCTATCAGATAATAATACATTTGTAAAAGCGTCCCGACTTTGTCCCGTTACATGTGCTTCAGTTACCTCAGCGCTGTCAGAATTAACCTGCAAGTCAAATAAAACTACAAATTTCAAAAACGATTGCTTCAGCTTCTTAAATCAATAGTCATAACAGTATCAGTGTGTTCTGAAATTAGAAAATTTATAGCACATATAAAAACACATTTACCTACTTCAATTAGGTCAATGTCAGGATTTATCAAAATTCTCCATTAAATTTAATTCTTGATTTTTAGGTGCTATAAAAAATATACACTAGTCAAATGATCTGTGTTTGTTCTGACCAATGCCACAAAGTTAGGAGGAAATGGAAGGAAAAGTTGTACAGTTAAATTACAAAACCTAAACATGTAACCCTTTATTTGAACTTATCTCTCTAAATCTAAAAAGATATCAGCACTTTTGGATACCAATAACAAATAATACAGAAATTTCACTGGTATCAATCCTAAATGTGTAGTCCGTTTTCTTACCCAGTGAACATTTTTTCCATCAGAATCCACGAGAAGATGAATACAAATTTGTTTCCTAGTCACCTTTGAGCCCAGGCCAACCAGTCTTGACAATAACCAGAAAAGGTAGCGTTATGACCGGTAGTCTGTTTCTGCAGTTAAAGTATTTTTCTGGTAATCAAATCTGTCATCGAGGGTATCCTTCACTGTTCTAGAAGCACAGTTCGAAGCTCATCTTCTTTATTAATCATCATTGAAGCAATTGCTCCATCATTAAACTCAAAAGAAGTTCCTCCATCCACAACCATACAGGCATCCCAACAACGAGAACGAACACAAACCCTAAACAGAAAGAACAGTTCATTAAATAAGCTTTCTTAACATTAAATGTTTCTTTAAAACCCCTAATTTTTATCTAAAGCGTCAGATGTGGAAGGGAAAAGAGGTGAATCCTACTCTAAAAGGTTTACTGCTACCCAATGTAGGTTTTATATAAATGTTTATCCTTTTATTCCATAGCATATGAAAAAAGTTGCTTTCCAGTCAGTTTCTTTTAAAATAGCAATTTGATCTTAATGTAGTCTAAATGCATTACCAAAAAACCCACATCACCCTATCAAGTAACTATGCCCCTCTATTTATTTAAATGTTAGCTTCTCTAAATGGCACCTTAGGTTTGAAAGAAAACACCATTCTAGCCAGGTCAGCATGACACCTCCTTAGCCCCATGGGTTCTACCTCTCCCACCAGACTAGTGTCAGTGAAACTGAACAGTTTAAAACCAGTGTGCTTTGTAATCACAAGGGATGCAAACAGTCCCAGTCGGGCCTTGGAAGCTTACTTTGAGGTGAAACAACGCTGCCGGCTGCTGGAGAAAACTCTGTTTGATATTGGTTCTCGAATACTGAAAAGTATTTTTGGTTCTTCTGGACTATAGAGCAATGATTCATTATATTCATTTGTTACTGTGAAGAAAGGAAAACAAATATTGCTCATTCAATAACAGCTGGTGACTTGAAAAATGCAAAATGAAAAATGGATGCTACCCCCAACTTAACAGCAGTCTGTTCCAAAGGTCCATTTTGTATCAAGTACCTTGGAACTCACTTCCACTTAAAAAACAGAAAAACGTATAAATCAGGATTAGGTTCCAAGGTTAATCCACAGAAGCCTACATCACTCACAATATAGAACAAGTAGGTATATTTTGGGAAAAAAAATTCAAACCTAGTAATTAAACAAAAACAGAGGAATTAGTTTATGGCACTCAAAAATGGAATTTGAGTTACCATAGCCCCCTGCCAAGTTCTTTTCCAAAAAGCCATGTCAAAGAGTTCGTAAGTATAATTATAAATTAGCAGTCTTGTATAACATGCAATCTCAATGACAGGCAACATGCTTTCCCTACTGAAAATGCCATTATTCAAGGTAGTTTTAGAAATCACTGGGACCTGCTTTCTCTTTAACCGAGAGGCACGTGAAACTTAGCAGGCAAAGCACACGCTGGTTCAAGTCAACTGTACTTGAAACAGTGCTTGAGAGAACGCTTAGTTGAGTCACACTTTAAAAGACATTACCAGACTGTCAGATGATGTACCTTATTTTCCAAAATTTCATTTGAATTATTGGGTTCTTTTAAAAACAATCTGATTCATTTTCAAACGTAAGAATTTACCTCTCTGGGAACAAAGCATGCACTAGCTCTGAAGGAGTGCTTCCAGAAGTGTCCACTGCCTGCTGCTCTAGCAGTCACTATGGCTTCTGAAGACAGTCAGTCTTCACAGGGATAACATGTGTTCAGTAAAGCAGTTTGTTATCAAGGGAAAATCAACCACTTTAATATGTGCCCATGAGTTAATTTACATGCCTGATATAAATTTCAGTTGGCCTACATACATTATGTTTTAAGTTAAATTACATAATGAAGACTCAATCACTACAAATGCCTAATTTTCCCCTGCTTTCATATAGATTTAATGCAAATACTAGCTCATAAGCCATGATTAAAATCATCTTTTAGGTCTCAAATTGAGAGGAAGAGAACAGAGTCCATCTTAGAGAAATGAAAGGAACTTCAGAAATTTAGACCTGTTTGCAAATTATTTTAAAGGCAAACCACCACCCCAATAAAGGCATTCTTGTGCAGAAATCAAATATACAGATAAAGGAACTGACACTTAAAACACTTCATCATGTATTTCTTAAAACACTTCAATCATCGATAAATCATTTTAAAGACAACGGAAGAGAATGAAGTCATCCTGGTAAATCTCAAATCCCAGTGTCCATGGTTACGGGGGGGAGGGGCGGGGGTGGTGATGGCTCTAACCTCACATGCACTGACCGCTGTGTGTGTCTGCATTTTACTTTGGGTGCATATCCTAACAAATCCTCACAAAGGGAGGTGAATGCAACCACAAACAAGTTTTGGGTTTTTGTTGTTTTTTTAAAATAAAACGTTCATATGCAGGATACCCTTCAACTTCACAAGGACAGTAAGAAAAGCTTTAGTTTGAGGTCTGTACAAAAGGGTCCTGGTAGTGAGTTGACTTTAGTGTGATAAAATTTCACATGCGAATCAAATGAATGTGTTTTTGGAACTTAAAATTCAAATACTTTCTTAAGATAAAATTTAAAGAACAAATGTGAAGACTCCCCATGCACCAGTGATTTGCTTTCCCTCCCTGGTTTTACAGCAGAGGAAGCAGAGGAGTGGAGAAGCATCCCCATCTCGGCCAGTTTCACAGTGAGTCACTACTTGGTCTGAGACTGGGACCCACATGTTCCAATTCCCTGATCAGAGCCCTTCCTCCCAAGAGGACCGGTTCCTCTGAAGTACCTGGGAAGGAGCAGGTAGGAGAAGGTCCAACAGAACATTTCAGTGAAGGCAATCGTAAGCACTCGCAGCTCGGTGAATTTCTCTGCGTTCAGAGGATCTTAACCACACGTGTAATTTAGGTGTGCATTTCCCATTTCCCAGATACATAATTTCTATATTTTCCTATTCCCCAGGATATATTTGCAAGTAATGCTGTTTCTGACATAGAGGTTATATTTCATGGTTGGCAAAAACCATAACATAAAAGTCCAGTTTTAAAAATTAAGAACAATCTAACAATAGCCAGAGGGGAGGGGGGAAGGGACAATGGGGAGAAGGGTTTTCAGGAACCACTATAGAGGACACATGGACAGAACCAAGAGGGAGGATGGAGGCAGGGGAGGGAGGTGGGTTTAGAGGGGGTGAGGGGAGGGGACGGAGAGGATGTAGACAACTGTAATTGAACAACAATAAAGTAATTTTTTTAAAAAAGTCCAGTTTTAAAGTTTTTATTGCTTAAATATATTTAAAGTGATATGAAAAGCATGTCTGAGTCAAAAAAAAAGTACTGTGCTTTGCTAATCAGACAAGAATGGGTCACAATAACATCCTAAAATCGATACAGAACTTAAATGAAACCATTAGCAATTTTGATCATTTGCCACTGACCTTTCTCTACCAGTTCTCTGTTCAATGGAAAACTTAAATTTCCTTGTCGTTTTGCTATTGAAAAAAAGGGGGGAAATATCGTGGTTAAAATGTTTCATATCATATAATAGCTAATATCATAAAACATATACACTATATACCATTTTATAATTATAATTATAATAGCTATTTTGGTACTCACCAATATTTAAAACATCTTCCACAGCCTGAGTTGCAACCCTGTTAATATTGAATGACCTAGAAACAAACACCACATAAATTCTTTCTTGTTTTAATTCTAAAAACATACTAAAAATGAAAAAGGAGTAATCTAATTATTATACAAAGAACTCAGAAACTATCAAGAAAAACAACCAAAAGACAACAGCCACCTCACCCAGTTTTAAAAAGTAGGCCAAGTATGTGGACAGTTCATAGGCCTCGAAAACAGGTTCAGTCTTACACTTTAAAGCGATACAAATTAAAACGAGCTTTTTCTCAGATGTGCAAGGATTACAAACTGATAAATAGTGGGCTGGCACAGGTATGGGAAAAGAAGTATTCTCACACACTGATGGGATTATAAAGTTGCAACGAGTAATCCTGATTTCTGCACTATTAAAATTTTAAATGTACATATTCAGAAAACAGTATTTTCTGAATCCTGTTTTCTGAATAGGTAAACGTGGTTCACCTCCTCACACAACCACATCAAAATTACAACTAAGCTATAAAACACCCATCACTCAGAGCCATCAGAAATCAAGTTGAATAGAAGTCTAACAACTATAGAATTAAAGAAACCACATCCAGGCAGTCTGGGAGAAGGGGCAGAGACACAAAACAGGCTGGTCCCACATCCATGTGTGGTGGATAAAAATTCGGGAGGGATATCTCGGGAGTGAGGAGTCCCAGCCCCACACCAGGCCCCCAGCCCAAGGTTCCAGTGCCAGGAAGGTAAGTCCCCATAACTTCTGCCTGCAAAAACCAGCAGGGACTGAGTATGTGGAAGAAAGTTCTGGAGTCCCAAACAGTGCCCCTTAAAGAACCTACACAGGGACTACTCAGAGTCACTCCTGAGCTCCAGCACCAGGGTAGCAGCTTAAAAGGTGTCTGGCAGCAAGGCAGGACTGGGGGACAGCTTTCCACCAGACAGAAGCCATTGTCCCTTTTCTGAGCCCTCTCCCCACAGACCCAGAGAGCCAGCAGGCAGTTGCTATATCTGAGACTCCATCAACATAGCTAACACTGTTTGCCCAACCCTGAAGATCCCAAGACTCCATCCCACCCGACTTATAGGCCCACCCAAGCTGTTGACAGTGACTTTTCCATACAAATGGAGTCTTGGGTCATGCTTTGCAACTTCCCCAATCCTCTCAAAAAAGCAACAGCCAGCCGCAGTGAGCCCCTAGCCCCTATACCACTTGTTAAGTGGCCCCAGGCCGGGCACTAGCAACAGCAAGCCTAGATTCACAGCTTGACTTCACATGGGAATCTCTAAGCCCTGCACAAGTAGCAGCCATCTCAGGTTCCCTTATAGCTCAGGCAGGGTGATCCCAGGTAGAACACAGGTGGAGGCTGAACTTGGACTGCACCACCTAGGAAACCCCAAAGCCTGTGCACCCAATGGACAGCTACAAACCACATCAGAGCACCACCACCCTGCCCCTGCACAGCTTGATTTTCACGGAGGGCAGAGCTTAGTGGTTAGTGGTCACAGCAGGTCCTTGCAGCTGACAGGCCTGGGTAAATCCCTCCCGTTGACCTGCCACAGCAACCAAGGCTCAACTACAAGAGGAGGGTGTACTCAGCCCACACGAAGGTGCACCTCGAGTACCCAGCTTGGGTGGTAGAGGAGGCTGTGCCACTGGACCCTATAGGACACCTACTACATTAGACCACACTACCAAGACATGGAGTCAAAGCAGCTCTACCTAATGCATAGAAGCAAACACAAGGAGACTGCCAAAATGAGCAGACAAAGAAACATGGACCAAATGAAAGAACAGATCAAAAATCCAGAAAAAGAGCTAAATGAAACAGAGATAAGCAATCTATCAAATGAAGAATTCAAAACACTGGTTGTAAGGATGCTGAAGGAAGTTAGTGAGGACCTCAGCAGGATAAAAAAGTCCCAGTCAGAAACTGAGGATACACTAATTAAAATAAAGAACAATTTACAGGGAACAACAGTAGAGTGAATAAGGCTGAGAATCAAATCAATGATTTGGAACACAAGGAAGCAAAAAACAACCAATCAGAAAAAAGAATCCAAAAAAATGAAGATGGTGTAAACAGCCTGTGGGACAACTTTAAGGACTCCAACATTCACATCATAGGGGTGCCAGAAGGAGAAGAGCAAGAGCGAGAAATTGGAAATCTATTTGAAAAAATAACGAAAGCAAACTTCCCCAATTTGCTGAAGGAAAAAGACATGCAAGTCCAGGAAGCACAGAGAGTCCCAAACAAGATGGATGCAAAGAGATCCACTCCAAGACACATCATAATTAAAATGCCAAAAGTTAAAGATAGAGAATCTTAAAAGCAGCAAGAGAAAAGCAGTTAGTTACTTACAGGGGAGTTCCCATAAGGCTGTCAGTTGATTTCTCAAAAGAAACTTTGCAAGCTAGAAGGGATTGGCAAGAAATATTCAAAGTCATGAAAAGCAGGGACCTACAGCCAAGACTGCTCTACCCAGCAAAGCTATCATTTAGAACTGAAGGGCAGATAAAGAGCTTCCTAGACAAGAAAAAACTAAAGGAGTTCATTATCACCAAACCATTACTATATGAAAATTAAAGGGACTTATTTAAGAAAAAGAAGATCAAAATTATGAACAATAAAATGGCGATAAATACTTATCTATCAGATGTCATCTATCATCAACTGAATATAAAAAACGAAGCAAACAAGAAGAACAGAGATAGAATCATGGATAGAGAGAGCGTTGAGACAGGAGGGGGTGTGAAGGAAAGAAGGGGATTAAGAAGTACAAATAGGTAGTTACATAATAGCCGTGGGGATGTAAAGTACGCATAGGAAATGGAGCAGCTGAAGACTTAAATGCATGACCCATGGACGTGAACAATGGTGTGGGATGGCCTGAGGGAATGGAATGGGTGGAGGTGGAGTAAAGGGGGAAAATCAGGACAAATGTAAGAGCATAATCAATAAAATATAATTTAAAAAATGAACATATTCTTCAATCTAGTAATTTATCCTAAAATATACTTGCACATATAATACACAAAGACATATACAAGGATATTTACTAAAGTATTGTTTAAAATAGCCAAAATCAAATATATGTAGCAACAGGAAGCTGGTTAAATAAATTGTGGCAACTCAGCAGAGTACTACATATATATTAAAGTAACTAAAATAGAACTAACTACATGCGCTGATTATACAGAAATAACCAAGATCTTAGGTTAAAAAACCAAATGTATTATATGGTATATATGTTACTTCCCTGTTTTATTTATATTAAAAAAAATAATTATATACAGATATGGTGATTGTGTCTGGAAACTAGTACTAGAGATATGAGATTAAAGAGAGACCAGCTTTTCCCTGTATAACCTTGTGTACTATTTAACATTTTAACATGCATAAATATTTCTTTAAATCATAAGATAGCTTCCTTAAAGGTGTGAAATCCTTTGCCAGTATAATGCCTTACTTAACCACTTAAAAAAAATACGTTAACACAAACATGAATAATTTTTAAAACTTGCTCCTTCCTGGGGGGGTCTATGAAGATGCTTAAGGAAAGGTGGGGTTTTTTTAATCTTCTAGGAAACAGAATTATCCTGCTGCTTCCTGCCCCTCTCACGTGGCATCAGCAGACAACGCTAATGAAAAGGAGTAACATCACAAGTCACACAGCTCTATTCGGTGACTCTGACCTTTTTCCGAGGGGGGTAATAAATACTCTGCATACCTTTACAACCCTACCTCCTTCACATTTGGAGAAATGGGAAAACATTGTGACCATTCTCTTCAGAAAATGCAGATACACAAATTTTTACATTAACAATTTGGAGTTATTTGCAAACCAAATCCCTCTGCTACAAAAGTCTAAAATCTGGCCCTTGCTTATCCTGTCGTTCACCGTTCTGCCCCTAATTTCACATTCTGATCACACCAAGCTCATTCCGGCCTGTGTACCTTTGCTCGTACTTGCTATTTGGTAAGAAAGCAAAATAGTTTAAGTGGCCTGACTTTCTTACTGTTTCGTATAAAGTTTTCAATGTCACACACTATGAGACATAAAGCACTTAGGTCACTACCTGGCTCATGGCAAGAATGCAACATAAAATGAAAATATCAAATGTGAGGGAAATGTGTAAGTTACATTCTAATTCCTGTGAATATCCTTAGTGGAAGGATACTGTTTTAGAATTCTATTTTAAATCTAAAAGTCACATAAGTAGGAAGTATGTTCATTAGAATTAAAATATATAAAGGGCAAAAAATTTTAGTAACTATTAATGTAGTTAAAATTTAACCAAAGAAAACAAAAGATTAAGGAGACTTGCTGTAACATTCCTACATTCCTATTATTAGGGATACCACAAACCAACCCAAACCAAGTCCTCTGAGTTGTAATTAAGACTAATTTCCTGTGGTTAGAACTTGGGTCTCAGCCAATTGACATCAAAGATAGACTGTACAACTAAGCAGGTGTTATAGCTAGCTCAGGACATTTTTTTCCATAACCTTCACCATTCTAAGAGTTCTCATTTGAAATCAGATGTACCTTGTGCTAAAGACAACCAAATTGAAAGACAAATTGAGTCTCGTATCTTCATCAGCTAGTAAAACTTTCTTCCCTTAATAACACCTGCTCACCGTTAGCTAAGTCCGCTAGGATGGAATGTTTGGGGGAGGACTGGAAACAGTCTTGAGAACAGAAACAGAAATGGAAACATGTGTGACCTCCCAGTGTATGTAGCAAATCTCGGCCCACAACGGAAAGGGGACAGATGATACCATGATTCAGAGACAGCTGCCCAACAACAAAGCCCTTAACCCTGTGTCCTGTGGAAGCAGCTCTGGAAATGCACAAACGGGACAGCTACTCCCCTGGGCACACGGGCTCTACATGAGCCACGCGCCTGAGTTCCAGCGAAAGGAATGAGAAGGGGCAGCACGGACAGCACCCCTCAGTCTGCTCCCAAACCTCCCGCCGTGACCTGCCTGCTCTCCCGCCTTCTGTGGCTTCATGTGAATGTGCACAGTGGCCTCGGGAGCCATGTTTGAAAGATGGCAGAGCTGCAGGACGGAAGGAGTCTGGCTCCCTGACTCACTGCCTGCAGGACAGCACCTGCCCATTCGGAACACCCACTCGGACTTTACAAGAACAAGAAATAAACTTCTACTGTGTTAAGTCTCTGAGAGTGGGGGTCACGACTAGCTTACCCGAAGTCGTTTTGCATTTCCACACATCATATTCAAAGCAAGGGCTGGGAAGGTCACAGAGCGAAACAAACTTTTATCTGTCTGTATCAAGAACAAAAAGAATAATGAAGGAAAAAGGCTCTCCTTTTCTTTCCAGTGATTTCTCAGGGGTGTACAGTTTAGTTAAATCGAGAATTTAAATCCTACCTTCACCATTTATTAGCCACATGACTTTGGGCAGTCGGTTAACTCCTGAGACTCTTCACTGGTCTAGTCTCCTACCTCCAGAGTATCTGAGAATTTAAATAATATACTTAGCTCGGGACAAAGAAAATGCTCAGAAATGGTGGAGTCAGGAGATAAAATTATGAACATACAGAAATGTACAGCTTTCCCTTAGCCCTTAGGATTCTTTGCTCTCCCTCCATTTCCCGAAGGGAAAAAGGACAGAAGATGACCGCAAAGTGCAATCGGTAGGGGGAGGGCAAGGGTGGGACTGGGCAGAAGTAATGAGCAAGATGCGCGGGGCTGAGGAAGTGATGAACAGACACGGAGTACCCAAGGCAGCAGGGACAGATTGCAGTTAGTGAGAGAAAGTTCTATACCAGAGCACTGGAAACAACAGGAGACTTTAGTAAGCAACACAGAAAAGACCAAAATTCTAATCTAAGCCATACTTCTCCAAATGCGCCATTAGCAGAGGACTCAACTACCAGGTGTGCAGCAGCAGCGGTCGGAGGAGGGGGAGGGCACCTTACAACATAA
Organism: Micronycteris hirsuta; assembly: GCA_004026765.1. Lineage (NCBI taxonomy): Eukaryota > Metazoa > Chordata > Mammalia > Chiroptera > Phyllostomidae > Micronycteris > Micronycteris hirsuta. The sequence continues at coordinate 21,235 of PVJI01007703.1, read as the reverse complement.
TGACTCTTATTCTTTATGCTCTTCCCACTGTTGAAAGGGTGAAAACGAAAACTATCAAAATTACACACACACACACACACACACACACACACGGCAGATGTCAAAGCCCCCTGCCTTTTGTACATATAAGCATACTTCTCCAAGACTGGTTGAGTTTACCTTGTCGGTTCTTCAATACAACCTAGTGACCCATCTTTCAACTGTGTGACCTCTGTTTAAAGCTGGCAATGACAAAGGCATTGGTTTTATAGTCAAGCACACCTACGTCTGTGTCCAGATTATGACACTTGCGTGACCTCAGCCTAATTATTTGTCTTAAGCCTCAATTTCTTCCTTTACAAAACAGGGATACTGCTACTTTCTTGCAGAATTTCTATAAGGATTGCAGTCCATGTATAAAAAAGTACCTAGCACAGATACTCAAAGTAGCAAGGGCTAAATAACTGATAGTTTGCATTATCATTACAAAATGTAACAAACCACAGAAGTTCAGAGGATCAAGTAATCTCACTTATCCGTTCCATTTCCCTTGTTCCACAGAAAAAAAACTTGTACAAGGTGACAAAGCTAGTCAGTGGTTTAGCCAGGTCTTAACTCCCAGGCCAGTTCTTTTCAATTATACCATTTTGCCCATTTTCAAAGGATGAGAATACCAGGAGATGAATAGGGAAAGGCTATGGAAAACCATTTCTAATCTCAATCCAGTTTCCAACAAGTAACACATCATGTTGAGCAGAAAGAACAATGTTATGATAAATTAAAGCTAATTTTAATGTTTTCAGTTTATAAGATGGTTACAAAAAATTTTTTATAGCATATATGATTAAATTTATCACTTCAAATAATTATTAGAAACATCATTTTAGAAATGTAGTTCTCCTCGCTGGCCCTCAGGAAAACAAGATATTAACCAATCTTTTTAAAGGATACTTCTCATTTTTTTCCAAAGGTTCACTTATTTGGCTAAGGCTAGGATTGTTTTTTAAAGATGTTAAGTCACCGAATACTTATGAATGGAGCGATATGTGTGAAAATTACTTCAAAATAATACGAGATGAGAGGAGCTATAGGGCAGCTGAGAAAACAAGACTGGACATGCGAGGATAACTTTGAATCTGGCTAATGAGCACACTGACCTCTTGTATATATTTAAAATTTTGCACAATAAAAAGTTTTAAAAAGTAATGCTGAAAAATAGGAAATAAAACTCCATTTCAAACTATTCAAACTTAAGATCACAGTGAGTACATAGTCATTTATTCCAAAAAATACCTGCATGAATATGTACTCGGTATTACGCTATGCACACAAAAAAATTAAGCAGGAAAAAAAGACAACCACTAGTCACTATCATAAACGCCTCAAGTTGCTCAAACCAGCTAGATATTAGCTTATTAGATAACTAGTAATGCAGTACGTGCCATGGAAAAAGCACTGGGATTAATTATGCTTCCGAAAGGAACTCGGTCTTATTCAAGTTCTCCTACAGAGAATGACATTTGAAGACCGGACTTTTCAGCCAGGGGACAGAAAGTGGAGTGCGTCCAAGTACTCAATGCAGAAAGAAGATGCATTGAGCAGAAACAAAAAGCCCAGAGAGAACATGACTTGTGCTGAGAATTGCAAGTAGCCTGCAGTGTGCTGACTGGTGGGCTAGGGCGGAGCAGGAATAGCCTGGAAAGTACCTTAGGTCCTAGTGAAAGGACCTAAGTCATCTGAACAGAGTTAGGAGTCAATGAAAGTTTTAAAGCACAGAAGGGGTGGAATCATATTTTGTCTACATTTTAGAAATATTAGTCTGTTGCTGGTATGGATGACAGCCTACAGAATAAAGGGTGATGCACAAAGAATATTCACTAAAAAGATAGGGACCTGGGACAAAGAAACAGCAATAGGAACTGAAAGAGGGGGCAAGGACTTCAGAAATGCCACTGACTGGATTTAGAGCCTGGTATGTGGAGAGGGGAGAACAGGGAGACTCAAATGTACAAGCAAAGTTTGAAAGAACAATGTTTTTTTTCTCTAGAGCATGAACTCAGCATAAGCAATGAAACTATTAAGCAATTCAAGGAACACAGGCAGAAAAAAAATGAAGACAATACATTCAGTTTTTTTTTTTCAAGATTTTATTTATTTGTTTTTAGAGAGAGGAAGGGAAAGAGAGAGAGAGAATCATCAATGTGTGGTTGCCTCTCATGCGCCCCCTACTGGGGACCTGGCCCGAAACCCAGGCATGTGCCCTGACTGAGAATTGAACCAGCAGCCCTTTGGTTCACAGGCCGGGACTCAATCCACTGAGCCACAACAGCCAGGGCTTTTTTTTTTTTTTAAGATTTTATTTTTAGAGAGAGGGAAAGGAAGGGGAGAGGGAAACACTAATGTGTAATTGCCTCTCGTGCACCCCCTATTGGGGACCTGGCCCACAACTCAGGCATTTGCCCTGACTGGGAATCAAACTAGCAGCCCTTTGGTTCGCAGGCCTGCGCCCAATCCACTGAGCCACACCATCCAGGGCATACATTTTTAAATGCACTAAACTGAAAAGCTATGACCATTTTATCTACTAGGTAATTTTAGAGTACGATCTGTACTCGGGAGAGAAGACCGCTACAGACAGAAGCCTGGGAGGCACCCACACATGTGCTAGGAAGACGTAGAAAGAGGTTACAGGGTGAACTCTGGTCAGACCTTTAACAACGGACAAACCTCCAGCAGGGGGTTTTTGTGTTTACATTGTTTTCATTTCTTAACTATTATTTAAAATATCCTTCATTTTAAAAATATATAGTACCAAAAAACATTTCTCATTTTTCTTTTTCTGTTTACAAATCAAGTGAGGTAGGCTAAGTCATAACCACACAATGACCACAGCTAGGCTGCAGCTTCAGTCTAAGAAGTCAAGGCAAGCCATCCAGACCCAATCCATGGGTGCAGCAGGGACCTGGCAACCAGCACACCCCCGGCTCCCTCCGGTGCACCAGAGGCCTTTCACAGGCCCTTATGAGGTAATGAGCAAGTCACGTTACTTAAAATGGTTCACAGAAGTTGATAAGCAACATCCCAAGATACTCACCAGGCCTTTGATCCTGTTCCAGTACACAAATTGAGACCCGAACTCTTCTGTTTTTCCCATGGACCATCATCAACTGAAATCTCATAGTAGGAAGCCCTATGAATTGAGAATATAAAACTGGATTTGCTGAACTTAAGGCTCACAGTAAATAAGACAAACATAGTCTTTTTCAGAACTGATGAAATCTAAGTAGGCCAGCCTGACTTAGACATACCTTAGTAGGCACACACATCATGATGCTAATTCTAATATTAAGTGAAAAAGTTACCAAAAATTCTGCATGTCTGCATCCCTCTCTCATCTATATGTTCCTTCCTATCAATACATTAACATTTCAAACAGAGGCTTCTTCTAAATTTCCACCTAGCATTGCCGCTGCGGCTTTTATGGCCCTAATATATAGAGCCTAATTTCAGAACTCGAAAAGAAAACACCATTCTTCAGTGAGTTTCTTGGTAGCTAGTCCTCGATATACGTAAGTCTATATATAATCCTTCAAGTTACCAAGAATGTCTGCTAAATTTTGGTTGAGTTACATACTATTGTGCCTTTTGAATTGGTAGCAAGCTAACAAGTTCTAAAGAAAAATCTCAACCAGTACTGAACTAGTGGGCAAAACTAGAGATAAAACTAAAATTGTAATGTCTTTAAGGATTTATATTTTTTAGAGTATTTCATAAAATCAAATGGGTTTTCTAACACCAGCAAAAATGATCATTACTCTTTAATTGCATGAAAGAATAAATTATTTGCAACAATTCAAAGAACTTTTCAAACATGTAAGAGCCAATTTTGTAAATTATGCCTTAAAATAATGGTGTTGCTAATCCATACTGGGTTATTTTTCTCTAGCAAATAAAAAAGTTAAAATACACCCTTAATAAAATATGACTTTCAAAACAATGAATTGAGACATACTTGCAAACACTAACACTTAATGGACAATTTAACTCATTCCAACCCTTTCAATTTCTCCTGTCAAACTCTGAATCTGTGAAGGTTTTACATGATACAACTCCTTTACATTTTTTCTCTGAACTCAGCATTCTTCATAAAAGTAAAAAATAGCAGGCTTAATATTCACATTGAATCTATATCATAGCTTTATTATGTCTTCTTAGAAAATTAGGAATTTTAGTCACATTAGGAGCCTGTTAAATGAGTGGAATGGCTGCTACTATGCCGGAATCACAAAAACCAGAGATTAGCAGTTAGGGCGATGAAGAAGCAAGAGGTAGAGAGAAGGGACGGTCAGGCGAGAGATGTTGAGCCCAAAACAGTGAGCAAATTTAGTGTCATTGTCTCATGCAGGTTCATCAAGATTAGTCAACTCAGAATTTTTGTTTCGGAGGAATTATTTTTTAAGGCAGCAATAAAACTCACAGTCCCTTCAGAGTGGGTATACTTCTTCTTAAATTGTCCACTGCCACAGCCCAAGAATAAGACATTCTAGGTTAGAACAAATAGGAGAAAAGAAAAAAAATTGGGCTTTTAAAATGTTCTTAAATATGCCCTGGCTGATGGAGCTCAGTGGGTTGAGGGCAGGCTGCGAACCAAAGGGCCGCCAGTTCGATTCCCAGTCAGGGCACATGCCTGGGTTGCGGGCTAGGTCACCAGTGGGGGCCTCGTGTGAGGCAACCGCACATTGATGTTTCTCTTTCTCTCTTTCTCCCTCCCTTCCCTTCTGTCTAAAAATAAATAAAAACTTAAAAAAAAATGTTCTTAAATCTAAGAACATTATAAATGAGGCATGAATAATATTGCTGCACTTGCTATTTTCCAAGCAAAGCACCTAAGTGTTCAGGGCCTGGCGAAGCCTAACGCAGGATCTGGAACCAGAAATACTGGCTTCATGTGACAGTTCTGATGCTAACGAATTCTATAACCTCGGCCAAGGTATCTGAACTCTCCAGACCTCAACCTCAGTTTCTTCACCAGTAGATGCAACTACCTTTCTCGGGGTTGCTTTGCGCATTAATGTGACAATACACACAGTGCCCGACACACGGCAGGCATCTAGCAAATGCTCCCCATTTCCTTCCTGCCTAAGGGTCTAGGTCGCAGAATCTTTTTAAAAAAATGTCTAGCATCTTCAACAGTGCACCCTCTTCCAACAGCACCCAGCGACAACGCCCTGCGGCCCTTCCTTAGTGAAGACGTAGGTGAGGCACCCAAGAGCACAAGCAGCAGCAGCATCAGGTATTATTTAGGAGATGCACCAACCAAATCTCTACGCCGCAGAGAATAAAAGCACTCAATCTAAAAACTCCTACTGGGGCTTCACTGAATGCCCAAAGTCTATCCTTTTATCCCAGTTTTCCTCCTTTTATAAGTTATTGAATTTTTTGGTAAGTACGAATTATAAAGCAATGGTAGCAGAAGCTCTCAGAAGTTATCACCTTTAAAGTACACAAACAAAATAATATAAGCCATCAAATGGCTGCCCTACAGGAAAAGCATAAACTCATAAAACATTTCTACCTTTGTCATCTATTTATTTATATAGATGACAATACATATTCATTTTAATAGACTTTCTCCAATCTCATTTAAAGTTGTTGCTCTCTTCTGTCTTACATCTTTAGCAATAAAAACTAGATTGCATTACTAATTAGTTATATTTTCTTTCTTCTCTCTTCTATCACATAAATGTATCCATTATTCATTTCTATACTGCTTCAAACTTGAGATACAGCAAAAGAAAAACCTTTAATATAAATATTTATACTTTAAGTTCTTTAAAGAATGTATTTTTATTTCTTTGAAGAATAATTTTATTTTTACTAATTTAAGTGATACATATTACCAGTACCCTCCAAAAATAAACATAACAAAACCTTTATCTTATTCATCTTTATATTCCTAGTGGCCCCCACATTATACACAGCAGTGCATAACATATTTTTATTGAATGAGTTTAAAATTACATTAATCAAAATAATTGCAATTACTCAAAAACAATGTTCAATTCGTCCTGTCGAATCAGGCTTTTTTCTTTTCAGTACTACCTAAGTTAAGTCGCTGGCTGAAACATAGACATCTTTTTAAATGAAGACCAATTTTTCTCACCATCATTAAATTTCCTATGAAAAGACATGACTTATAACAAACAGAATTTTAGAAATGTGGAACTCTCCTCAGTAAACCAGGAAGTCAACTACAAGGCCTTCAGAAGGTCACGTGGTTCTGGGAGCAGGAAACTGGGATGTGGACTCTCTAATCTCCAACCCGAGTTTACGCACACTCACAAAAAGGAGCAGGCACATTCCAAAGTGCTGCTATTGGTCACCTTTACATTATGGCAGCCGTTTTGTAACTGGTAACAAACACGAAAAAAGCTTTGCAAAAAAAATTCTGCTGACAATTTAAGCCTAAGTTATAGTCAATTCCCACAAAACAGATTTCATCCATAATAAAACACATACTATATATTTATATTCTTAATGAAGAACTTTCTTAACCTTAATTTTTTACTATTGTGTACAAATCTTAAACTGTCAATAACCTTGCCTTATGATGTCACACTAAGAAGGATGCAATCATCACTTAGGTGTGTTCTTGCCACAAAAGTTTAGTCTGAATCTAATCATGCAGAGATTAGGAAAAAAAAAAAAAATCACACAAATCTAAAATAAGGGATGTATTTTTCAGCAAACGGGCTTAGGCCATTCAAAACATTATTATGAATGACAAAACAGGGATGCAGCTAACGACCTTTCTTAATTCTCAAGGGTCATAACGGCCAAGTGCAATGCGTGATCCCTAACTGGATCCTGGATCAGAATGAGCAGACAAAGAAAGCAGCTTTAAAGGACGTTGAGTCAATTGGGTAAGTTTTTATATGACTGTCTATAAAAGCTGCATATCGACTGCAAATGTACTCCTACTAAGTGTATCACTCCCTTCAACATGGATGCAACCTGCGTAAATGCACATGAACGACAGGTTAGAAGTCCTGGGAACCACTGCAGAGAAGAAACCTGAACAGCTTCGTTTAGCCTGGGTTCTCACACGCTCTTTGGGTTGTAGAACTTTCTTTCCTCTTAACATGAATTAACATGAATGAAGGTATCAGAAATATTTCACTAAAAATTTCATTTCTATTAGTTACACAGTGTTAATTATTCACAAATCTTAGGTTGGAGAAATTCAGTAAATATCTAAAAAACACTAAGACATTCAACTCCAAACTGGGGATCACAGGTTTAAAGTGTACCTGGACGACAGGCTCTCCCCAATGAAGACTTCGTTCAGTGCTCTCACTGGCAAAAGCTGGGGTCCTGAAACCTCGGGCCCTGCAGGTAATAAAGGAAATAAACAAAGACAGCTCTTCAATTTTAGTACTGGTAGGAGATACATTTTTGTAAAACATTAAAATATTCCTATTTTTGTTGTAATAGAATCTATACGTTAACAATCATTAACATACAAGTAGTTCTTAAAGAATTCACAATATAAACTTCAAGGTCATCGAACATTAGAGCTGCCATGAGGCCTCTGACTTTCCAAAATAATCCCTAATTCTTCTTGAAACAACTTTTCAAGAGTGATAAAATGTTTATCCATCTCATAAGATTCTTGTTGTCACACTTCACTTGGGTTTACTGTGGAAGCTTCAGAGATAGAAGTGGTCCAGTACCTCCACAGGCAAGCCAAGTTCTGGATTTCAGCAGCAAAGTGCATGCATGGCTCACGTGGGAAACCATACCAGTCACGTTCAAGATCAGCTCTGTTTTCTTAGAGAGGAACCTCAAGAGCGGCTCAGCCGCGGCAGCACTGGAGGAACTCTGCCACATCTCCTTTCATGACTCCTGAAAGATGTCCCCTTTTCTTCCACTCTATAAGCTGGATGCACAGGCTGATTAATCTTCCTTGGCCATTACTTAAACACCACTCTGGCCCTGGCTGGTGTGGCTCAGTGGATTGAGCTCCAGCCTGCGAACCAAAGGGTCGTCAGTTCAATTCCCAGTCAGGGCACATGCCTGGGTTGCAGGCCAGGTCCCCACTAGGGGGTGCGTGAGAGGCAACCACACAGTGATGCTTTACTCCTTCTCTTTCTCCTTCCTAAAAACTAAATAAATAAATCTTAAAAAAAAAAAAAAAAATCACTCTGTGCCACAAAATCCTTCAAAGGATTCTCACCGCTTTCTGGATCAAACCTGTGATTGTCACCACAAATGGTTTCTTTTACTTTTTATCTTTCATCAGTCTCCAACTAGAAATGCCAACCCCATCTTCTGAATGTCACCAACAGCAGACTCACTGCACCTACGAATCTCCCGCTGGGCAAATACCCTGGCACATGTTCCCTTTTCTGTCTCCTCCACGCCTTCTCCTACGTCAAAGCTTCGGAGCGCACCCAGCTGTGGCAGCCAGCCTCCGAGGTATTTCAGGTGCCCAGGACTCCGCCTCCTGGTATTCACATTCTGGTGTAACTCTCCCTCTCACATCACGCTAGGACTGGTCTGTGTGACTAACGTATGGCGGAAATGATGTCACTTCAGAGATGTAATTAGAGAAGACACCCTGGCTTCTGCCTTGGCAGCTCTCTCTCTCAGATCACTTGGTCTGGGGAAAAGATTTCATAAGCAGCCCAATGGAGAGGCCAACATGGTGAGGAACAGAAGCTTCCCGCTAATAGCCACGTGATGATCTGGGACACAGATCTTAAAGTGCCAGTCATTCTTATGATACCGCTGTCCCAGCCCACAGCTTGCCTGTCACCTCCTAAGAGACCCCAAACTATTACTAACAAGCTAAATTTTGGGGTAATAGATATTTAATACACATTAGACACTTAATATTATACACTAGTAAAACCTGTCAGCACTGCACCAATATAACCACTGATCTCATCTGACCTAATGGCCTGATTATTATATTCTTCTGTTTATATGTCTATTGAACATTAATTACATGTACCTCATTTCCTTTGACTTATAATTGCCTAAGGGGGACCCAATTACCCTATTCTTCAAATATAACAATTTGTTACTACAACGTCAAGTTCCCTTTGAAAAGCTGTTATGTGAATGAATTCTACAAGTATAATGGGTTAGTATTACCAGCACAATCATATAATATAGTGGAAAAAACCTGACACAAAGAAGTATATAAAATTTGATGTGTTTAATCCAATTTGATTGCCCTTAAAACTGCAAAACCTGCTTACTTTTGAAACTTAGTTTGGTACTAGTTATATATATATTCTCATACCTCACAGATTTACAATATAAACATAAAAAGCTAAAATTTATTGTTTATTCTTTACATAAGGTAATTACTAATTGAATTTGTTTTACATCTCCACGTAGATTTTCTACAAATGTCCAACAGTAGATACTCACCAAATATTACTAACTAATAAACCTGAATTTTCACCATCAAACTATAAACCATGTTTTTCTTTTATATGGTCATGACTTCCATCTACAACCATTTTTCCTCATCCTAATTTTCCTTTCCATACTGCATTTTTATCTGTACTTGCTGAATTTCACCCAAAATCCTCTGTCAAAGGAGGAAAAGAAGTAAAATCACTTCAATCTCATTAATCATCTTAACTCAGCTTATATGTTCTTTCATGCTGAGTACCAAACATTACCTAATCACAAAACTGTTCATTTATAACTTGCTTTAACAGGATGTTAAAGAAATGGACTCGATTACCCTTCACTGCCCCCACGCCCTTCCCTCCGGTCACCAGCACAGTGTTATCTGTGTCTGGGTTTCTGTTAGCTTTTCTTCATTACTCATTTGTTGCTTTCAGTTTTATAACCCACAGATGAGTGAAATCATATGGTTAACTTTTTCTGCCTGACTTATTTTGGGGTCAAATATTGGTGACAGAAGATGATCTCGTTTTGGGTTGTGAGCATACAACACAATATACAGATTATGTATCATAACAAGGTACACTTGAAATCTACATAATTTTATTAACCAACGTCACCCCAATAAAGTTATTTAAAAAATGGAGTCGGTATCAATTAACACTTTTCTATGCAAAATAATGGGTTACAAAATTAATTAAAATTTGTATTTTTAAATGAGCAAACGTAGTGAAAAGGCCTGGCTCCTAAAACTTCCCTCAAGGTTCTCTCCACGTTTTCACTGAGTTCCTCAACCCGCAAGCTAGAGAAGACCCAACAGATGACTCTGAGGCCTCAGAAGACGGCAGGAGCCACCGTCTGGAAGTTGCCTGAACACCACTTGCACAGTGAGATGAGCTGAAATAAATTTTCATTACGTTAAGCCACTCAAATTCTAGGAATGTTTATCAAATCCATTCACTTATCCAAATCAATACAACCAACCTTGAAATTAAGAAAGTTACTAGTTTATGTGATAAAAACAAATTGTTTTAAATAATACATTAACCCTACATTCCTTTGACAGTATACAGGTAATAAAAATGAATTCTTCATTAACTTGCATGCAAATACAATCTAGCTAAAGATAGATTATACTACATACTATGAAAATTTTTATTTGTTTCAAGTTACATCATCACTTTTTTAAACTGAAAAGTAAAAAAAAAAAATGTTTTTCTCTGTAGTCTTTTGTTCTAATTTAGAAAGCTAAATAAGGGGTCAGCCCTGGCTGGTGTGGCTCAGTGGATTGAGCGTGGGCCTGTGAACCAAAGGGTCGATGGTTCAATTCCCAGCCAGGGCACGTGCCTGGGTTGTGGGCCAGGCCCTCAGTTGGGGGCGCATGAGAGGCAACCACACATTGATGCTTTTCTTCCTCTTTCTCTTTCTTGTCCCCTTCTCCTCTCTATAAAAATAAATAAATAAAAACTTTAAAAAAGGGGGATCAAACACGGTGATATATTTGTAATTTCAAACCTACTCATATATTCAAAAATCCCAATGGCAGCTTAGTAGGCAATGTTTCCTGCCAACTTGAAGAAACTTTAAATAGGAAGTATGAGATATACCTTGAAATCTTCCTCCATTTTGTCTCAGAAAATAAAGCTATCAAAAAAAGAGTCAAAACTAGTTCCTAGACATGGTAAATATAATTGTTAACAGTAAGTATACCAATTTCCAGTATTAATTTTAAAAATCTGAAACTACTCTGATTCCAGATTCTTCATATATTAGAAAGCCTACCCCCGTCACAACCACCACCACTCCGATGCTCACTTCCCCCCTGGGACTGGCAGGCGCTTCTTTTATCACTAGCGTTCGGACGTACCTTGTGTTGGGCCTTCTACCTCAACTCAAAGGCTGTTGCCTAAGTTTTGAGAAATTCTCTTGCAAGATTTTTAATTCTGAGCATGTTCTCTGTTCTTTTTATAAAACTACCATAAATCAAATGTAAATACCACCTGGGTATTTACTCAATTTATATGTAATTTTGTTTCTATATATACCTTTGTATTAACTTAGTTTATAAGCTAAAAACAGTAAATCCAAGATAAAAGTCTGAGCAATGAATCTCTGAATACCAAGCTACATCTTCCCTGTACGACTGCTGGAAAAAACAGCCAAATTCTGAACATCTTCTGAATTTCTTTCGGTGCAGGATAAAATAAAAATCTCTATCCAAGATTTTTAAATCTTACTAAATAGTTACTGCAGTCTTTGAAAATCAGTAATAGGAACTCATATACCCGTTAATTACTTAAACTTTTCGAAAATCAAGTGATTTTTCATCAGGGAGCAAAGAAACAGCTCCAAAGCACGACATGAACGCACAGGCTGCTCAGGAATGTGCTGACCTGGGAGGCGATAAACCGCCACTCTGACACGGACACAGAGAGCAGATACATAAAGGGAGCTTTTCCTGGTAAGTTCAGCCAAGAAATGAAACACAGGAGAAAAAATGAATCTGTAATGATTATGAAATCTTCCACTTACTCATTTTATTTCTACTGCTTTCTTTTTCCCTTTTGACATTTCAAAGATTAAAGCCAAGAATCTTTCCTTAAATATCACCTATCCCCTTGGACATTTTATAATCCTTCCCCCATCATCTAGCTTTCAAATCCATCCTAGAAAACATTTCTTCTACAAATGTGCTGCGTTTCTTACTTCAGTGTCTAGTAAGTCCTACACCTGCGGTAGGTCCCTGTCCTTTCTTGAGTGCTGTCGATGGCACTAAAATCCCCATATAAGTTCATTATAAAGTATTACTTTTAGAAATTAGACATCAAAAGAACTGTTAAGTTAAATATTGCCCCGAACAGGTTAACTTCCAATCCACCTACTTTCATCATGAGCTCTTTCAATATTGAAGGCTCTACTGTGTTGATTCAAGCTCAGCTGCTGCTCGTGAAGGTCCACAGGAAGGGGGTTGATGCCGGTCCCTTCCAGGTATAACCTGATTCGCTGCCTCCACAACCACCTGAGAAGAATGAATGAAAAGTGAGTTATGTTAGGATAGAATAAATTAAGAATCAGACATTATAACTTCACCAAATTAAAAATTCACTTAAAAAAACGTTATTCTAGGAACAAATTATTCCAGAAATCTAAAAAAGCACAGGTTCCTGCTTAGATACAGATTTAGAAGTTTATTTCTCTGTTCAATTATAATGGAAATATTTAATGTGTGTCTACAAAATCTCCCAATCTAACCCTCTGTCATTCTGGACGTGAGAAGATGAGGATAAGAAATAGAAAATCTCAGCAAATTTGAACACTCAGTTTTAGCCAATAGTTTTAACTATCTTTCTACCAAACTGCTAATAACACGTAACAAGGTTAAGAAAGCGGAGACAGGCCTCTATCTCACTGAAGAAGAAAAAGGTCTACTTGCAATGACTTAATAGACCAGGCGGCACTTGTCAGGGTTTCTCTACACAGTTCAACTGGAAGTAGGTTAGGTGTGGCTGACACCCAGCTACCATATTGCTTCTCATGATTACTGTTGTAACCACGGACTAAACCAAATCTTACCTAATTCAGTGTCACCGCATTTTAATGGCACATATTTATTAACAATAGTAAGAAATTCCTACCTGAACTCACCGCGATAAAACTTCTGTAAGGCTTCTGGGAAGGAATGTGTATATCGAACAGGAAGACATAAATGACCCTCAGACCTTTATTTTAAAGGGGGATTTGGGGTGGTGTAAAGGGAAGAAGAAAAAAAAACACAATTCAAAAACCACATATGAAATTCCTTAAAATTTCTTCTCTATACTTAATTTTTTGCCACAAAATTGTCTGCATTTTCAACAAGGACAAAAAAAGAGCAAATATACAGTTTAAATCCAGCCTTACTGCCATAATACCCAATACTACTTAGCTTCCACATCACAGTGAAACTGAAAAGAACAGCAATTTTGCCACTGATTGACTGCCCTGCAAAATTCTCTAATAGTACAGTGCTGTTTGCATCTCACCTTTAAATTATTTAACCATTAACTTTGGGCAAGCCCCTTTATCATCAGCTCCTTCATCTCCACGCCATAAAAAAGGCCAACAATCTCAAAGCGTTATTCTGAAGAATCAAGCTATTTTTATGTGAAAGTGTTTTGAACTATAAATCTCTTTTAAATGTCATTTAATATATTCCAAGTCATTAAAAGAAAACTCAGAAAGTTTAATCCAACATAATGCTTCATTTACTCAAAACACGTATCAGGATAAACCCTTCAAGGAGTTAACAGCATGATGTAGATAGAAGACAGAATTTTTTTTTCATTGCAAATTACAAAGTGTTAAGATTGCCCATAGGCTGCTACAGGAAGATGAGAGGACATGGCACCTAACATGTGGGAAGGTGTCCAGGAAGCTCAATTAGCATCAATCTTGAAGGAAAGGTTGAGAATACCCTTCACAAAACACACTCTTGGTAATGCCTGTAAGTTAACTTGTGTGAAGAGCAGAAAAAAGGTCTTCACCAGGTTGTGACTGGGCAGTATCTTTATCTGAAAGGGTCAACACTGAGGTCTAAAAACTTCACGTTCTCTGCAATGCCTTACATAGTGTAAGTAAATAAAAAGTATCAACAGGTCAACTGCAAATCTAAAGCACCCTGGAGAGAAGCAGCTCTCCTGAAGTGAATCAGACATCAGTTAGGGCTATAAGCCTCTGAAAGCCTGTCCTGGCCTGGAGGGTGTACTTCCAGTGTGACTCACTCACAGGGCTGGCAAACCGGTGCTAGCTATTGGCAAGAGGCCTCGATTCCTCTCCAGTGAGCCTCTCCCTGGGGCTGCTTAGGTATCTCACACCATGGTGGCTGACTTACCCTGTAACAAGTAATCCAAGAAACTGCAATGTGAAGCTGCAATATTGTTTAATCCCTAGCCTTGGAATCCACACACTGATCTCACACACAACGGTGCTGACTTACCCCACAGTGAGCAATCTAAGAAACTGCAATATGAAGCTGCAATATCATTTAATCCCTAGCCTTGGAATCCATACACTGACACACCATATTCCATTGGTCACACAGGCCAGCCCTGACTGAATATAGAAGGGGGAACCACACAAATAGGTGTAAATACTAGGAAGCTCCTATCCTGCAAGCTGGCTACCACATGCTCTCTCTCTCATTCTGATCATTAAGCATTCAAATGTCACATTTATCAGGCTTAGTAGAATGAGTACAAAATACAGAAAGTATACATTTAATTTAGATGAGTCCATATAAGGATCTACTGAGAAGTAGATCCTCCAGCTGAAGTCAAGCCTTCAGATGCCTGAAGCCCAAGTTGACATCTGACTATAAACTCATGAGAGATGCCAAGCCAACACCAGCCAGTCAAGCTGCTCCTGAATTCCTGATACACAGAAACCGTGAGAGATAATCAGTGATTATTATTGTTTTAAGCCTGTAAGTTTTGGTGGGATTTGTTATGCAGCATTTGATACTTAATACACAGGAGAAGACATTTAAGTTGAACATTAAATTCTAGGCTTATTTAAGGATTGTGAAAGACCATAGGCTTAAGAAAAGAAATCAGGCAAGCTGAATTACTTAACAAGTTAGCACGCTTAACCCATTTCTGCCTGAATGCAGGAAGAGAAACCAAGGACTTGTAAAAGCTATTATTCTTGGTAAAAATTGAGAGGCAACACAGTCAATTTAGCATTTCAAAATCCCTAAAGCTTATGAGTATTAAGTCATTTTTTAAAGTCAAATATATTTTAGTAAATCATATGAAATATCTAGAATCTCTTAATGATATAAAAACATGCTGAGGCAGGGAAGAGAGGTGGGGTTGGAGGGGGTAGGGGGAGGGGAAGGGAGAGAATGCAGACAGCTGTAATTGAAAAACAAAGTAATTATTAAAAATAATAATAAAAATAAAAAACAAACAAACAAAAGCACGCCATTAAGAAGTTCTAAAATACACAGGCATCAACACTGAGGTCAATCAAAAAATAATACCTGAAGCAATGATCTCAATTACTAATGCTTAGGGAATCTTAACTCAGCTAGGCAGGGGTCCTCACCCCGCTCCCTAAGATCATTTAATTTATCATTCATTTTGAATTCTTGTTTCCTACTGACTATATAGAATACTGTAACAGTGATAGAGAAATTAAAACACGAAGTCCTATATTCAGGGAACTTAGTCAAATGGAAGAAAGAGATCAAGCAGGGAGCAATGTGAGGGTATAAGTACTCTCTGTTCAGGGACTTACAGCCGGCGCCCAGGGGAGGCAGCAGTCTGCAATGAGTAAGAACTACTAAAATGAGAAAGTGGTATTAGGGCAGTCCAGGCAAAGGCACACACAAAGGCATGAAAAGAACATGGCCTGTGGAGGACTTCCTCTTTCCAGGCCTGCTGCTTCAATACTGGCAAAGCTCCTCACTAGCAAAACCCTCCATGCGTGAGCCTCCATCCACGGTGTTAGCACATGCTCACACATTACATTTGCACCTAAGAACGGCCTTCAGGGCGGAGGGTGGGGGAATCAGACGAAGGTGGCCCAGAGTGCACACTTCCAGTGGTGAAGTACTGGGGACATAACGTACGACATGAGGACTACAGGATACATCCAGGTTTACACCGCTGGATGGTGTATTTGAAAGCTACCAGGAGAGTAAATCCTAAGAGTTCTTCTAACAAGGGGGAAAAAAAACTTTTTTTACTTCTTTTTCAGTATCTAAGAGATGACAGATGCTAACTAAACTTATTGTGGTAATCATTTCACAACATATGTAAGTCACACCACTGTGCTGTATACCTTAAACATACACAATGATGTATGTCAATCGTAACTCAATAAAACTGGGAAAAATACAATTCAAAAAAAAGAGCAGCCTTTAGAAAGGACGGCAGGCATCAGTGCTATTTTTTCACTGAAGAACATATGGTATGAAGAAACGAGGCTAGCAGGAACTACAAAAGCACACAGGCAGAAGCAAATGGGGAAAGAGCACATGCACTACGCTAAGAAATCTGCCATGTCCCCCGAAGGCCATGGATCTCAGCTAAGAGACTCTGCTCGAGGAGCGGACGCAATCAGATCTGCACTCTGGAAAGAACAGGAAGGCAGGGTGTAAAGGACGGCTGACAAGGGTGCGACCGGAAGCTGTTACAATGAAAACAAACTACAAAGCCTGAGCTGTGATCAGTAGCAGTGAGGATGGCAAGGGACGGACCCAAAGCTAGGGTCCCCAGAACATGGACTTGGCTCCTCAGACCAGTCTGAAGAAGAGGTGAGGGTCGGGGAACCACAGCTCCAGCACAGGTTATGACTCCGTCCATCCAGTGTGGACGGGAGGGGAAAGGAGACAGGCTCCTCTGTAGATACGTTACACTGGTAATGCCACTGGATACATTTAAGTAGGGGACAGCATAGGTAAAGTAGCATAAGGAAGGGGGAACAAGGAGAGAAGGACACAGAACAGTCGAGGGCCAGGTAATGTAGTCTGATACGTCACAGTTAAGGTGACCAGCTGTCGCACTTTGCCCGGGACTGACAATTTTCCTGGGACCTAGGACTTTCAGTGCAAAACTAGGAAGTCCCTGACAAACAAGATGAGATGGTCATCCCAGCCATAGTAAAGAATTAGATGTTTTTCTGAGTTAGATGAAGAACCACCGTAAGATGCTGAGCAGAGAAGTCACACAACAGTATCAAACTGTCAGAAAATGATCACTTCGGCTGCAGTGGCGAGGAGAGACTATAAATAAGAATAAGAAAGGAAGCAGAATCAATGTTGGATATAAAGATTCTGGAGTCACCAGGACCTAAGTTAAAACCATAGATATTAATCAGTTATTCCAAAGACAGTATAAAGAGGAGAAAAAACCCAGGGGATAATATGTGAAAACAGCAAGTAGGTAAGCAGTAGCCAAAAAATAAGATTCTTTAAAAGAGACAATGACAAGCCCGGCTGGTGTAGCTCAGTGGATTGAGCGCGGGCTGGGAACCAGAGGGTCCCGGTTCGATTCCCAGTCGGGGCACATGCCTGGGTTGCGGGCCAGGTCCCCAGTGAGGGCCATGTGAGAGGCAACCATACATTGCTCTTTCTCCCTCCCTTCTCCTCTCTCTGAAAAATAAATACATAAATAAATCTTTAAAAAAAAAAAAGAGAGACAATGACAAAGAAGCAGCCATAAAGGTAGGAAGAAAGGGGCATCACAAATGCCAAAGAGGTAAGAAGCAGCCATAAAGGTAGGAAGAAAGGGGCATCACAAATGCCAAAGAGGTACAGACACAACAAGGGAACAGTCAGCACCAGAAATTCCCCAGAAATCAAGTAGGACAAGACCTAAAACGTCCACTGGGTTCAGTAACCAGAGTAGCACCAGTGCGTAAGGCAAAGGCAGTATCAACGAAGTGGCTGGGGGCAGGTCCAGAGAAGACTGCAAAGGTTTAGAAAATAACTGTGAAATAAGGAAGTGGAGATACCAAGCCTCGGGGGAAAGGGAAGGAAAAGAAAATAACCAAGACAGTGACACAGGATAAAGGACTTAACTAAGTTTTCTTGAAAGATGGGAATTCGTAAGTTTTTAGCCTAAAAGGAAATCACGTGAGAAAGGAGAGAGGAAGACAAGCAAAGGGAAGGAATGAGAGAATGAGCTGTTTTTTAAGGGGGAGAACAGCTGCAGTTCTAATCCAGTGACTTCCGTTTCCTGTATGGGAGAAGGGTGTGTTGAAGGAAGAAGGGTAAGAAAAGCGAGGAGGATACAGACGCTGAAGAGCAACCCCTGAAGGAGGTGTCACAGGGAATGGGAAAGAGATGACATGGGCCAAGCAGGAAGTTTTCTGAGCAAGTCTGAGAGTGCAGTCCTAAGTGCTAGAAACTACAAGTGGAAAGTAAATTTGGGCCACCAAACTGGGACACCAAGCCCCAGTGTCAATGATTTCTTTCCCCACATGGTCTCAGCAGTGCTGATGTAGGAATGGAAAGGGTGATTAACTCATCTAGGGTTAAGCAGAAAGATAACAATACTAAATATTTAAGAAATCAATTAAGAAAGTAAGAAAGAAATAAGTGAAGAAAAGAGAGGGGATCAACTGGGTAAAAATCAAAGAGTAGATTTAGCAGAATTGAGGGAATAAGGCTGCTGCTATGGTAGGAGGCTGTGGTTAGAGTGGAATTAAGATTTGAGAGATGGGAAAATCCTAGATGATCATCAAGCCCAGGTATGGTCATGGCTGTGGGTAGCTGGAACAGAATGAAAGCAAATGTCAGTGAAGCTGAGGAAAGAAGGAAAAGAACAGTAATAAAATTCGGCCTATTCATTAAGTCAATGAAGTCACCAGAGATCAGTGGGGGCATAACCAGGAACGTAAATGAGAGTCGTAAGAACAGAAAACGGAACACCATTAGCTCATCCCTCTTCAGCAATACCAAAGGTCACTAACACTCACCTGGGTCAAGGGTCAGGTCTATTCTGCCTCAGGTACTACTCCCGAACCATCTGGGAAGTCAGATGTGAGCACTGGTCTGTCCTGTACCAAAATTTTCTATGGCCAATGCCAGTTAAATACACATTTCTCATGCCTGAGCTAAAAAGAAGAGCTATGTTCCTAAAAACAACTACACAGAAGAAAATTCTATTAGAAATAGAGATCGATTCTATACACCTAAATTCCATCACTAAATGTTTTGGGAACATGGTTCTTATGTTCATGAGAGCCAAGAGCAATGGTGCTTCCAGTTAAACATCATGCACCACGGTCAACTCCTTGGAGCAACAGAATCCAGCAACAACTACTGTACAGACAACTAAGAAAGTCAAGAATTATCATAAACAGATAGTATGCAAAGCAAATCATAAATGTTGGTATGTATTACACTAAAAAAAGCCAAACAAACAAACAAAAACAAAACAAAACGTTTTTCCTTACCGTTCCGGATCAGTGTTTACTCCAATAACTGGTTTAAGTCTGTCCAACACTTTACTTGCTGCCAGAAGCATTGTGCCATCACCTGAAGGACAGACAACACAACCACCAGACTCGTTACAAAACTACATCAATTGAACACTAGTACTTTTGTTTGAACAAGCCCAGCCCCAGCCCACGCCGCTGACTATCAGCCTCCTCCACCACTCTAACCCAAGGTTTGTCAACGGCGCAACACTGCCACTTTAGCCCTGGCCGGGTGGCTCAGTTAGCTGAAGTGCTGTCCTGTACATACCAAAAAGGTTGCAGGCTCAATTCCCGGTCAGGACACACACCTAGGTTGCGGGTTCAGTCCCTGGCGGGGACTTATATAGGAGGCAACCAACTGATGTTTCTCTCTCACTCAAATCAATAAACATATGCTTGTGCGGGGATAAAAAAAGATTGATATCTTAGACCAAATAATGCTTTGCCATAGGGGCCATGCTGTGCATCGTCGATGGCCAGCAGTGTCCCTGGCCTCTCCCCACTAGACGCCTGTAGCATTCACCAGCTGGGAACCAGGGTTCTAATCCTATCACTTCTATCAGCTAATCCGCTTTCCTTCTCTCTTAACATCAGTCTAAACTCATAAATTATTTTAATGGCAGTATGTCCAACAAAGTGTCCAATTTCAAATTTTTCCCTCCAACAAATGCTGCCAATTTAATGCTTTAGAAAAAAATTAAGTTCACTAAACTTAAGTATATGTATATTGGGGCCAGAGAGGGATGGAATTTGCCTAATCTCATTAATCTTTTAAACAACTTCAGCTTTTTTTAAAGACTGGCATAACTAAACCAAAATACAGTTACAACTAACCCTTTGACTTCACGCACACTGTGCCTCCTCCCACAACCAAAAGGACAACAAATTTAAAAACAAAAAAAAATCCAGAACTGACAAAATCAAACTGTATGGAAGTCTGACAACCAAGGAGTTAAAGAGACATTCATCCAGACCATCAGGAGGGGCAGAGCCAGGCAGCTGGGCAGCTGGGCAGCCGGGCGGAGAGGACTTACAGCAAGGCAGCGACTGGAGGCCTGGGTGAGGCGGTAGATTGCGGACCAGGCAGTCCCACATCCGCATGCAGATAAACCAGGAGGAACAACTGGGGGGGGCGAGACAGACCGTGCAACCCAGGGTTCCAGCTCAGCGAAATAAAGCCTCAAACCACTGACTGAAAACACCAATGGCAGTTGAGGCAGCACTGGGAGAAACTCCCAGCCTCACAGAAGAGTTCATTTGAGAGACGCACAGGGTTCTAGAACATACATACACACCCGGGAATCAGCACAGAAGAGCCCAATTTGATTGTGGGTAGAGGAGGAAGTGACTGAAAACGAGCAGAGCAAGCAGCACTGTTCCCCCTCGGACCCCTCCCCCATGTACAGTGTCACAGTGCATCCATGTGGGCTGTCCCGCCCTGGTAAATACCTAAGGCTCCACCCCTTACTACGTATCAGGCGTGTAAGCCAAAAAAAAAAAAAAAAAAGACCCAAATGAAAGAATAGATCCAAGCTCCAGAAAAAAATGCAACTAAGTAATGAAGAGACAGCCAACCTATCAGATGCATAGTTCAAAACACTGGTAATGAGGATGCTCACAGAATTGGTTGAATATGGTCGCAAATTAGATGAAAAAATGAAGGCTATAGTAAGTGAAATAAAGGAAAATGTACAAGGAGCCAACAGTGACAGGAAGGAAACAGGGACTCAAATCAACAGTGTGAACCAGAAGGAAGAAAGAAACATTCAACCAGAACAGAATGAAGAAACAAGAATTCAAAAACAATGAGGAGAGGAACCTCCAGGACATCCTTAAATGTTCCAACATCTGAATCATAGGGGTG